>JAQJVL010000263.1:347387-424887 GCA_035578905.1 Stictocephala bisonia
TACACTTGTTACACACATACAAAACACACGAGACTAGTTAATCCTAACATTATTTGTTAGGAGTTGTTGTAGAGTTGGAGAGTTGTTATACATACAAAACACATTAAACTAGTTAATCCTAACGTACATTTGTTTCACATACAATTTTGAAATGCGTTATATAAAAAAATCTCTTCTTATGAGTGTTTTCAACACTTTTACTTTGGGACTGAGTAATATCTTAATTGCCCTAGTTTTGCGATAGGTGTTATCATTTCTCACTTTACAATTGTATTTAAGGTTACTCTGTTTAGCCTTTATTTTATAAGTAGCCTTTATTTGTAATGTGTATTTACAAATATAAATTAATCCCAATAAATAAATCGATAGTTTATGTATTAAATTATTATTTTCCGTATAAAAATGTATTTGGGTGAATATTTGCACCAATATTTTGGAAAAATGTATCAGATCATTCTTATTATAGACATTTTTTATATGTTTGACTCGAATTGAGTTGTGTGTATGAACACTTATTCAATGTTATTTGTATGTTTTCATTCTTATCTGCTTTTTAATACAAAGAATAATACAAGTTTCAATTCTTTTGACCTTCAGGACTGTTACGGCGGTAAGCAAATTCGGAATCGGGCAAAAAATAATTATGAAAAAAATTGAGATATGATGACTGAGTTTATTGATATTGAAAATATGGTATGAACTTATTGATACTGTGATAAAACTTGAGATTAAAGTAAAATGTAACTGATCTAAATTAAATTGTAAATATAACTAATCAATATATAACGAATCAATATGAGCTCGTGGCTACAACACTGCAAGAGTGGGTGAGGCGCTACGCGAGACTGCCCAAGGGTGACGGCTCGAACCTACTCCCACCCCTACAGTAAAATCAGTCTCGAACAGTGACCATTGGAAGCACCACCCGCTGGACTTGGACTTAAGGTAATTTATAACCGCACGTGACCAACTATTTCAGTGTTCCTGATACCAATTTTTTTTAGTCATAGCCCTGATTATGTTATATAAAAACAATTGTCATATATTTGTTACACTTGACCATTTTTTTTGTAATTAACTCTCCAGTAAGGAATTTTTTTACCAATTTTAGTTTTTATAAAGTTGTGTTTTTAATTTCTATTGTATAAAAATATGTCTTAGATTATTATTAAGGTATTAATTAGTGATATACCCTACCCCTACACACAGATGTATGTATTCCATGCATGGGGTCATGAAGCAGAAAGCATGATTGCGGGGTATACTTGTTTAACAGTTGAAGAGCAATATAACGCATTAACAGCATCAAATATGAACTATATCCATTGAAGCCAACATAAAAAAGGATAAAAACTGTTAAAAGTACTATGTTAACTTGTTACAAATGTCATAACTGCGTTTGCCAGAACAATCTAAAAAATGTTTGTGAAAATTTGTATCAAAAAGACAGTATATAATTAAAACTGCCATGCTTTCTGTCAAGTCATATCTTAACAGTATTTTGAATAGGTTTTCTATAAATTTGTAATTTAATTTTCAATATTTATGCGTTGTATACAAATTTTGAGTACAACAGTGTTTCATTTATTTCCACCCAAGCAAACATGAGTTGTAGTTATATCACATACAATACATTATGTTATTGACATATTTAACGGTTAGTATTTTACCTATAGCGATTTTTGTACACAAAAAATGAATAAACAGTAAATAAATAAGGAATTCGAAGTGGGGTAGGAAGTTACTCATCGCTATTAATCGTGTGATAGTGAGTTACGCGACCACTGGAGTGTTACATTTGCAGTGTTAAATTCCATATTTATCTTGTCTACTGACGAAAAATCGTCCTTTAAATGTAAGGTAGGGCAAGTGTTAACGATTGCGATAAGACAGCCTTGAAGTACTCCTGATTAGGGAAGGCGTGGTTGTTTCTAAGATTGCGCCGACAAAGGACGCTTATCTATCATTCATCCTTCAAGTACGCAACTGAACGGTCATTCATTGTGCCCCCAGGGCCTGTGATATACCCTACCCCTACACACATATTCAATACCACTGTACGTATATGGATGGGCGGGTGGGTATTGTTAATGGCGATGTTGCGTTAAAGTTTAAATAATTACATGATTTTTGCCCCGTTCACCCCTTTGATTCCTAATATCCCTAAAAGGGATAGTTTAGTGAGTCATTACTAATTATTATAATAAAAAGGTAAGGTACTTATCCGGATATTGTATCCTATGACGGAGGTGGGTTATTCCTTTGGCGGCTACTTCGACAGCAAGCCCGTCTCACAAACCGTTTCGTTTCCTCCAACCGTCGTCTGTGCGAATTGCGTACGTAGTGGACTTAAGGTTTTGAGTGTCGAGAAAAATTGTTGTGAATATGTATAAAACAGCAATGTCTCACTTTTGACTCAGACCCTAGCCATCCGGTCACCAACTGCTTGTACATTTTTCTTATCATTGCAGTAAGTTAGACACGGGTAATGATTTCTGCAGTGACTACTACATGTTTGTCAACATCGCAAAAATAAAGATTTCGCTCAAGACTTGTTAAGCTTATTAGACATGTTCATTACAAATTATTAGTGGTCATGCCCATCCTCGATTCACCCAATTAGGCTCGCGTCCACGAACCGCAAATCAACGTGTGAATATTAAAATGTCTAGTGTAATCTATTCATATATTGTCATTTTTCTTATATGTGTTGTTTATCCCTTGTCACCAATAACATCCTCTATCTAACAATATATGAGCCACAATGTCACAAGTTACAATATCAATTTGCTGTACACACATTTCATGTAAACAAACAATACATAGCTTGCAGTAAAGACGTTATTTATTGAACAAAGTACAGTACAGGGAAAATCACTTGTAATGGTCTTTAGTTTTGTGAGTCGAAGTACCGTTCGCTTCGTTCATGTTCCAACCAAACCGTCAACTTCCGTTATAAAAATACATGTTGTTTTCTGCTTTACCATTACGAATCTGGCCTATTTTATATTTGCGGTGGTTTGAAAAATTACTTTTTTACACGTATAAGCATTTATTGGTGAAAATGTCAAACACTTCAATAGAGTAGTAACACATATACTGTACTATGTTTTCAGGATAACACTTGAGTAATTTAATTTACTTGTGCATCTACGAAAGGGACGCTCATGTATATATATACATAACAAACATTTGTTTGCAGATACCTAACCCACAGGCCACCAAAGTTAACAGTTACATTCTTTTAATTTTATTTTTGGGATCGAACGAACAATTATTCCTATAGGTTAGATATATCGATAATCATATTTATTATTATTTTTGAATAATTTGTATAGAGAAAATATGTTTAAAAAAGTAATAATAACGTATCTTTTTAGTAGTACTATTATAAAATATATAAAATGTTTAAAATTATTTACATGTTCTTGCACATTGTAAGATACATAAGCAAAGAATACTAAAACAATATTTTGGTTAAGCCCATATAAATGACCTCTTAAAGTGTAAATTCAATTGTTACACTAATTATTATGTATATATATATATATATATATATATATATATATATATATATACACACACATATATATTAATTATAATATATAATATAATATATAATAATTATATATATAATTATTATATATAAGCTAAATTAATATAGTTAAGTCATTATTTATATTGTAAGTCAATATAACACAGAGTAAAACTTAACGATCCGGAGATTTGTAAAGTGGCTCGAAATGCTAGATCGAACATTTTAAGTCACGACTTTCCTTAACTTTACTAATCGTACATTTGAATGCATTTTAATGATGTTTGTTATGTGGTTTATAGTTATATTGTTTTCATATTTTTACTTTAAATGATTTTTTCCACAAATTATTTCATATCGTTTTGAGATCATTTAATAATAACACGAGTTTACCCAGTTCATATTGATACTTAACTAATTGTTTTCATATCAAAATATTTATCTTAACGTTTTGTAAAAACTTCCTAATTTATTTTTAGTAAACCATCGACAGAGAAATACAATGGACATTAAGAGGATAAAGTTGTCATCCTAGTAGTAAAGAATGTGTTCACAAGTATATCTGTCCTAAGTAATTAAATAGGATTTGTAACCCTAAGTTATATCAGCAAATACAAGCACGTAAACTTCCACTATGAAATTTACTTATTTTAAAAAGTAACAACAAAACAAAAAACTCCCTATTAATTCAGGTATGGAGAAAAACCAATTAAATTTATAAGCCTTCAATATGAGCCTTCACATTCAGTTACAACTGTTTAATATTGCACATTTGTCCGTTTTCTACTTACTAGTACTATAATTATTTGGTTTGCATCAAGTAACGATGATTTAAACGATTTTTTGTTCTGGTACACTAAGAAACTTGTATTGGAATTTACATTTTTTCCTAATACTAGAAAACTCGTATTGGAATGTAATTTTCGTCATGTCACAAGAAACTCGTATTGGATTGTTAATTTTTGTTCCGATGCTAGAGAACTAGTATTTGATTGTACATATTTGTTTCGACGTTACGAAACTCGTACTGGAATGTAAATTTTTTCCTGACACTAGAAAACTCGTATTGGAATGTAATTTTCGTCATGTCACAAGAAACTCGTATTGGATTGTTAATTTTTGTTCCGATGCTAGAGAACTAATATTTTATTGTACATATTTGTTTCGACGTTACGAAACTCGTACTGGAATGTAAACTTTTTCCTGACACTAGGAAACTTGTATTGGAATGTAAATTTTAGTCCTGACACTAGAAGACTCGAGTAAGTATGTAATTTTCGTAATGTTATTAAGTAACTTGTATTGGACTGTAAATATTTGTTCCGATGCTAGAGAACTCGTATTGGATTGTAAATATTTGTTCCGACACTAAGAAACTCGTATGCGAATGTAAATTTTTGCCCTGACAGTAAGAAACTCGTATTGGATTGTAAAGGTTTGTCTTTACACAAGGAAACTCGTAATGGCATAGAAAGTTTTATTCTGTTTCCAAGAAATTCGTATTGGAATGTAAATTTTTGTTCCGACGCTATGAAAATCGTATTGGAATGTAAATGTGTGTCCTGTCAATAGGAAACTCTTATTGAATGTAAGTTTGTGTTAACGTGTTGAGGTCACAAGGACAAACAACCGTCAAACTCAGTTCTCACACTGCCAATTCACATTGAAGTACAATGTCAAGGACAACTAAATATGTATTCAGTAAAGATTCATCAAGTGATATTCTGAGTTAAAGGGCGTCTAAAGGTAACATTGTAATTTTCTTTGGCGCCTGCTTATCAGGCAAGGATATGTATATCTTGGAGACGGTGTTTCATGAAACATAACCAAGGTCAGCTGTAGTAAGTAGATAGTTCATTGTGGTATGAATATAACGGACCCGTCGCTTCTATGCAATAAATAATAACCTCTTTATAGGATACGATGTTCTTAGAAAAAAACTGAATAGTTTTAAAAATAGTTTTCTTACGTCACAACTAGAACACATTAAACGAAACTTTATCAGTTTTTTTTGGCATAACAAAATCAATAAAATATATTATTTATAGTAATAGTATGTGAAGGTTACAACAATATTCTAAACATAACTATATATATTTTTTTAGTAATAAAGATTAATTTTAAAATTTGTAAATAGATTCATAGTTCTAAGAATAGTTGATAAATGAGTAAACAAATATGTTGGACTTACAACATTGTGAACCAGGTCGTAAGGTGGCATGTCTCCGGGCTACGATGTACTGTAGAGTGGAGTCGCCTCGCGAGTTATTTCTGCTCAAACACACGTCTGCCAAGATAAGGGCTGACGTAACAGTGGTGACGTCACGGCGAAGGTGAACGGAGAACACTTGTGCTATCGGAGGTGTGGTCTGGGTCGGAGTGCCGCCGTGTGACCGAGGCAGTAAGTCAAGGGAAACCCAGTCGAGCGAGGAAGCCACTGCCAATGGCTACTTGATGTTAAAGAAATACTAGATAATGGATATTCTTGTTTCAAGACGTAGACAAGTAGGTAGTTAACAGATAGTTAACAGCATCTTAGAAGCTACAAACGTACGTTATAGAGCAAATATTAGGGTGGGTAGGATTACAAAAATCGATTATTATTACAGGCATAATAATTTTAGATTAGTTAGGAGAGATTGTATAACATGTACGTTTTTAAGATAAATGGGGTAATTGTTAAGTGGTATAAGACACAACTATGTATTGGTACATGACAAAACTATGTATTGAAGTTCTCCTACCCACGCAACACACGGATTCACATAATTACGTCATAGGAACTTATTTAAGTCCATCTTAACAAAGACAAAAATACGCAACGTTTTGAATATACATATATATCAATACAGCAATACGAAAACGGAATCGTTTGGAAACAAAAAAATCCGTTTTCATAATAGGCCTAATTTTGTTATTTTCTGTTAAACTATTATTACACCAACATGTAAAAAAAATGTTGAAGAATTGGACATTATCATACTCGTAATATTAACACGATAGGTATGTGTATATTAACTATGTAAAAGCAATTAAGTGGGTGTATCATAATGCATATTGGAACTTTAATGTAAAGACATTTGCATTAAATTCGTGTTCGTGCAAATCTGGTCCATTCTTAGAATTTGCAGATCCAGGTTAAGAGAAATAATACTGCTTGTATTAATCTAAGGACGTGCAAAACTCAACATGTAAAACCGGGTTTGTAAAACATTGATTCGTTTCATGACAATAAACTCAGCTGTTATCCCTTGACTGTTCACAATGGGAAATAAAAATTCCAGACTTTGGACTGGTGGGAATAAATCAGAGGCCGATAGTGAAAAAACTAATGAAAACACACATTTGCATTAATACTGTTTAATCATGCCATACCAGTGGATATCCCTGAGTTCTTCGCATGATAGGTCTGACACTGCTCTCGTTCCACTGGTACTTTCATCGCCCATATAGAGGCTATTGGCTCTGGCCTCACTACATGGAAAGGAAAATGCACTCTGAGTATTACATCCAATCATTCTGACCTCTTTTGACGATCATTACTTGCACATATTTATGTGAGACGAGGGTTCCTCAAGTCCACCCATTGATATTTATGTCGAATGGAAGCTTTCTTAAAACTAAATATATCAATATTTACAATTTGTGTATATACTGCTTAGTTGGAGGAAAATTTCTCTTTGGAAAATTATTGCACTTTCCTACAGTTACTAAATCCTTTCCACTTGGAACGCAATTTTCCATATATTAATGATTTTAAAACATAAAAACTACATTAATTCCTCCATCAATCATAATTTTTATTAATGGTTATATGTGCTAACTAATTTCCTAAATCATTAATGATTAATTTAAAAGAAAATAAGAAATGTTGTGACATTTAATTTTTATAAGTTATCTTTGCTAAATGTTATTTTGCATCCATTCTCACCTAATTATGGAGTGAATCACATTTTTTATGGAGGAGATCACTGTTATGAAATGGGTCACTTTGTTATTGACTAGTTCTTTTGTTATGAAGTAGTCTCTTTGTTATGGAGTAGGTCACTTTGATGATATGAAGTAGTCTCTTGTTATGGAGTATGTCACTTTGATGATATGAAGTAGTCTCTTGTTATGGAGTAGGTCACTTTGTTATGAAGTAGTCTCTTGTTATGGATTAGGTCACTTTGTTATGAAGTAGTCTCTTGTTATGGAGTAGGTAACTTGGTTATAAGTAGTCTCTTGTTATGGAGTAGGTCACTTTGATATGAAGTAGTCTCTTGTTATGGAGTAGGTCACTTTGTTATGAAGTAGTCTCTTGTTATGGAGTAGGTCACTTTGATATGAAGTAGTCTCTTGTTATTGAGTAGGTCACTTTGTTATGAAGTAGTCTCTTGTTATGGAGTAGGTTACTTTGTTATGAAGTAGTCTCTTGTTATGGAGTAGGTCACTTTGTTATGAAGTAGTCTCTTGTTATGGAGTATGTCACTTTGATGATATGAAGTAGTCTCTTGTTATGGAGTATGTCACTTTGATATGAAGTAGTCTCTTTGTTACAGAGTACCGTAATTTGGCGTGATTTGATACAATTTTAAAATTAAAAACAAATTTTCACAAATGTAAAAAAATTATTTTTTTTTACTCTAGTTTTTCTTATCTACCTTAGAGCTACCAGTTTATGTAGTTACTTGAATAAAAAAAACAATTTTAAGCACTTTAAAAAAAAAAAAAAACATGGTGTATCAAATCACCCCAGGTACTGGGGTCAATTGATACACTATTGCAAATGAGTGGTTTATCACTTCTAAAAGGGTCTGTGGTTAATTGATACAAAAAGTATGTTTAAAAAAAAAACCATTTTATTAGCAAAAAAAGCACACAGCCTTACTTGAAGTCACAATCATTACATGGGTATGAAAGTACAAAACCATTAGTTTGGTTGAGGGCCATGGTAACAAACTTTAAGGAACTTAATTGCAATTATTTTTATTATGGTAATTTTGAATTAAAATTTGGCTCAATTAAGGTAAGACTTGAAACTAAAGAACATTTTTTGGAAATTGAAGGCGCCCATACCGGAGTTCCACTGGCTTATCAAGACGCCCAACAATGTCATGTGGATAGACAATACTGGACTCTTTGTTATCTGGCCATACAAAAGTGTCTTTATGACACTTGTACTGTTTTAAAAAAGTCACTTCTACAACTCTGCTGGAGCCACTAGCATTTTCTTGAATACTTGAGACTTGCGAACAGTACAATTTGTCCTTCTTTGTGATTTGGTCCTTGATCCTATTGATAGGATTTGCTTCTACTCCTCTATTTGGCAGTTCTTTCAAAACTTCCTGACGGTTCAAAGGAATAATTCCTGTCTTCCTGAATCCATTTTTAATGTTGTCTGCACAACTTTCTTTCAATTCATCAATGAGAGTTTTCAGCAATGGAGGAAAACAAATTTTACTCAGAGTGCCTTTATTCCCCTGGTCCCTCCACTTTTGGATGAGTAACCTCCACTTGCATTTCAATGGCCTAAAAAAGGCCACGTCAAGAGGCTGGGCCAAATGGGCGGAGTGTTTGGGCAGCATTGTAAAAATCACTCCATTCTCTCTACAAGCTGTCAAAACAGTTTCAGAGAAATGGCTCGAAAGATTATCTCCAATAAAGACTCTTGGTTGTGGCATTTTATGGAGGTAGGGCAAAGCTACTGAGAAAAACCAATCTTCAAAGTGTTTCTGGTCGAACCAGCCACTCTTGGTACACCCATAGCGGGTGCCCTTGGGACCTCCTATCCTCCATGACTCATATAAGTTTTCAGCCTTATAAATTACATATATTGGTAACAGTAAGCCATCTTCACTGGCAGAGAACATCAAGCTAGTTGCAGACTTAGCAAAGTCATTCACTTTTTCTGGGTGTTTTTGGCCCCTTCTGCAAATAATTTTTTTAGTGCCTGGGTCATCTGTTAAATTCGTTTCGTCGTAGTTGACGATGCTGCATGGCTGAACACCAAGAAGAGTTTGTTCAAGATTGTCAAAATAATCATTAATAGTTTGAGCAGAAACAGCAGCTCTGGCCCTTTTAATATTTTGACTCATTCTAGTGCTAACACTTCCTTTGTGTCTTTGAAGAAAGGAAAGAGCCCAATCATTACCTGGCAAGTTGTTCGTGAACTTCTTTACACTCCTTCCCTGCTTGTCCAAAAACCCCTTGACTACTAGGCGCAAATCCATGAAAGTTAATGGGAAGCCCCACTCTCCAAGAAGGATGATCCTGTCTGAAAAAAAAACAAACTATAAGTGCTTTGAAATAGGCCTAGGTTATGTTGGGTACGGTACAGTTAAAAACCGGTAGTTTAACCTAACCTAGTTTATTAAGTGCAATATAATACAGTAAATTAAACCTACCTATCAAAATAGCTTCTTCTTCTGCTGTCAATGTGGTTTGTCCACCTACACGTTTTTGGTGCAACTTCTTGGTACAGCGGTAGATCTTCATTTTGTCAATACCATACTTCTCTGAAGCAGCACGTAAGGTCAACTTCCTACATTGTACTTCATCTACAGCCTTTTGCAAATCCTCATCATTGTACAATTTCCTTGGTTTGGTCCCAGGAGGGTGTTTGTAAAACCTGGGCATCTTGTTGACCCTGAAAATAAAATAAAAACTTAGTTTCTGCTTAAATTAGTCTATATGGGGTGATTTGTATCAAATCAACCCAGGCTGGGTCAAAATTTCTTAAATTACATATATTTTTGAAATGTGATTTAAAATTGGAATAGCAATAATGAGGTATTGATAATAACAATACTGCTTACCTTTTCTGAGAATCTTAGGTTAAAAAACCTCCAGCAACCCTCTTCACTAACCAAAGTTTCCAAAGGGTTAGAAAAGTAGAGTTTTTACCTTGCAATCCAAACAGCAAAACAAAGCACTGAAATTGGAGGGAAACACCAGCAGACTGTTAATAGCATTAGAACAGAATACTGGGAGCCAGACGACATCATTGCTGCCAACCTATCCTTCAATTTGAACAATCCAAGGCATATTACATAAAGTACTACGTTTTGTATCAACTCACCCCAGTGTATCAAATCACCCCAAATTACGGTAGTCACTTTGTTTTGGAGCAAGTCAATTTGTTATGAAGTAGTCTCTTGTTATGGAGTAGGTCACTTTGTTATGAAGTAGTCTCTTGTTATGGAGTATGTCACTTTGATATGAAGTAGTCTCTTTGTTACAGAGTAGTCACTTTGTTTTGGAGTAAGTCAATTTGTTATGAAGTAGTCCCTTTGCTATGGAGTAGGTCACTTTGTTATGGAGCATGTCACTTTGATATGAAGTAGTCCCTTTGTTATGGAGTAGTTTCCTTTGTCATGTAACTTTGTTATGAAGTAGTCCATTTGTTATAGAGTAGTCACTTTGTTTTGGAGTAAGTCAATTTGTTATGGAGTAGGTCACTTTCTTATGGAGTAAGTTATTTTGTTATGGAGTAAGTTATTTTGTTACGGAGTAGGTCACTTTGTTACGGAGTAGGCCACTTTCTTATGGAGTAGGTCACTTTGTTATGGAGTAGGTCACTTTCTTATGGAGTAGGTCACTTTGTTATGGAGTAGGTTACTATGTTATGGAGTAGGTTACTATGTTATGGAGTAGGTTACTATGTTATGGAGTAGGTTACTATGTTATGGAGTAGGCCACTCCGTTATAGAGGATATCACTTTGTTATGGTTTAGGAGGCTGAAAAGTCTTGAGACTAAATGGAAGCAATAAAAAGGCTAAACATAAGTCATCAAACTAAATGGAAGACTGAACTTATGACATGGCACTAAAGGAAATTTGTATGGTGGCTGAACATAAGTCATGAGACTAATTGGAAGTCGTATGGCGGCTGAACATAAGTTATGAGAGGGCTGAATGATGACAATGTAGATATGGGGAGCTATCTTTCAATAATGCCATTTCTTCTGACATGATTATTTTTATAGTAGATCACCAAGTCATGTTCCAAGACATCACCCAACATCCTCCCAAGGTAACGTTTCACCTCTCCTTCCTAAGCATATACCATTAGTTTTCAGTTTAGTTGAGACGGTGACTTTATGATGCCAAAGTTAACTGAAGATTCAAAACACTAACCAAGTAATAAAATAAAAAATAATTTATGGCTGTAATAACATTCAAGCAACTTTTAAAATAACTTTTTTCTATTTATACAAATTAGACAAATATTTTTAGATATGGACAAGATGTAGTAAAGGCTTCTGAAACAATATGTGGGAGAACTAGTGACAAAAGAAGATGACGGAAAAAACAACGTGATGGATTAGAAAAAGTGAAGGAGGCAGTGAAAAGTGGTTCTAGACCAGAACACAGGAGGGAAGGGAAGCATGTAGGCAATTAAAATAAAAACAAGCAAGATAGTCAGGGAAGAAAAAAGAAGCTTATCATAGAAACATGGACAGTTAGACAAAGATGCAAAAAGAAATAAGAAGATACTGTACAGAATGATTGAAATAAAAAAGAAAGTTAATATGAGAAGTATAAAAATTGTATTGACAATTATTGTCTTGCCTCAACCAAGAACCTAGGAAATTATTGCCAAAGTGGTTTGGTCTGCAAGATGTACAATAGTTACTTATTTCAACAAACACATACATGCTTTGACATCTATTCCTTTTTATGAGGACAGATAGAAGGATAAAATTAATTTACAGTAATTGGTATAACCACAGACTTTTAAGAAGACCTTATTGTATGCTTATATTATAACCAGAAGATGTCACAACCTGACACTGACAGGTTGACTTACCTATGGTTTGTGAGAACCATGTCACAATGTAGTTAGTGCTCTAGCATCCACATTGAGCATGCATGATATTATGATATGTAATGATGAGTATTTATGCAGTGACAGTAGCTGGCTGACGTGTCTGAGGGAGTGGTTGCAAGAACGTTTTCGCCACAGATAAATATTATATATAGATTGCTCATGGTGTAGGGGAAACTTACACTTTGTATTACCTGGTACTTTGTTGGTCCGTGCATGTGTGTAGTTGCCAGAAGTAAAAGGCAAAGAACAATATTTGTACTCAGTTTCCAAACTCTGTGGACTGACAACAACATTCAGTCGACAAAAGCTTGATTTATACTAAGTGAACAGTCCGCAAATCACAAGAAATAGTGTGACATTTTTTAACATAAGAATGATAAATATTTATACAGCTAGTTTATATATGAAGTCTGCCTTCATACAGTTTTCTGCATTTCTCATGACCAATTAACAGATGTTTCATACATTGATAGTGGCGGACTAACGTTTTAGTAGATGAAGTCATGGATGGTTTTTTCAATTTACATGGGGTGTAAAAATGTCCCGCTTATAATTTCACACAATAACGGCAGATGTGACAAACAAATTCCTAACAATAATATTTTTTAATATGTTTATATATAGCTGGTTGATATTCCAAGTTAACAAAAATGTGAATGGTATTGAAAATCCTTATCTCGTTTCGGCAAGTTCCAATGCTAAGTGCTGCTAACTCTGGCAACTTTGGTTCTTCTCGTTTACCAATCCATGTCTGTGCTTGGAGGTAAGTACGGAAGAAGCGGTACTTGGCAGCATCTCGCGAGTAGGTGAAATTTTGGTTTGGCCCTCCACCTAAGAATACTTGGTACCATAGTTCCTCAAAGTTGTTGCTGTTCATATCCCCACCATACAATTTTGTCTAAAATTTCTTCCCTGCTTCTGAAATTTACTGTTGTGTTGCATAAGGGTCTGGGAAATCCTAACTAAGTCTGGGAAAGTGTAATGAAGCACAAGGACTCTTTTCTTCTCAATTCAAAAGGATGCATATGTGATTTCCCACTCACTACCTGTGTGAAGGAAGTTAATGTGCTGAGTATTGTATTTGCAAAATAGGAAAAAAAATAATACTGGGTGACGTCCCCAGATTTTTTATAGATACCGTAAATGTTGTATTTGGTTGAGACTAATGCAGTTAGCAAAATCAAAAGATCAATATCGTATACCGTAATTGTAACACTGTCAAAATCTCCTGCCTTTGATATTGCAGTTTTAAAACTAATGTTATGAGCATCTTTTGTCAATACTTCTTCTGAATTCTTTTTTCTTTCATTTCAGGCAAAAGTATTGCAATAAGATTTTTATTTTCAGAAACATTCAATTAAACTTTTTTTGTGAAATTGTAATAAGTGTTGCATGGGGAAAATGAACTAGATAATTTTAACAAAGGCTCATGATATTGTTAGCAGCTTTCATGCTCTGGACCGCTATGTTCCTAAGGAATCCATTAAAGCCATTATGGCATTGAAATGAGTGTTTGAGGACATAAACCACATAAGTACTACACATTGTCTGAAATGAGCCCTTGGTGCCTGACTCCATACAACTTTGTGCACCATCATTAACTGCAAATTTTCTGTTTCCAAAATCTACTTGTTCTTGTATAGGTTTGAATGCTTTATACGTAACATGTAGACTTCCAGCTGCTGCTTCTGTAAACAGACACATTGAGAAAGGTGCTAGCTCGTACAAGTCCCTATGGTCAGCATCTACCTACTTGGTGATGCAAACTCGTTGAAAGAGAATCAGAGGGTTTATTGTGATTTTTATCTTAAATTTTCAGAGCACCGGATACTGGGGCTACAGTTACCACCTTATTCTGGTACCTCAAACTCATGTCTTCCACGTGTTTCCCCACTACAGTCATTGTTTTAATAAATATGATATCAGTTCCAATCTGCAAAAACATCAAGACAACCCACCATAACTCTTCATGGTTCATATGAGCACCTATTATCCAGTCAAAATAGATATTCGACTATAGTAAATTGAAGGAAATATAATGGTTTTCAACTTTGTGTATAACTGCTTTCTTCCAAAAATATGTGGTTTATAAAGTGAAAAATTGAAAAAGGTAGTGTTTTGAGGTTTTTAGACCCATCCCACAAAATTCCACAAGGTATAACAATTAGAATCCATTACCCAGACATAATACTCATAAACAAAATTCCTAAAAATCAATAACTTTTTTGAATTTTGTCCAGGTGACCCCCGTTTTAATCACCAGGACTAAAGTGTCAACAATACAAAGTAATTAACCCATGTTTCCAATGGCTGTCGTGTTAAAATACATTATGTACAAAACTTCACGCTTAGTTCAAGGCGGCTTTCTCAGAGTTAAAGCTGAGACCAGTTTGGTAAGAAAATTTCATACATTGTGTAAATATTCTATTAGCACAGTAACACTGAAACAAATTGTTTTTAACATGTAGAAAATTTTAAATAAATGTTGTTGTATTTCAAATTATCTAATTGTTAAAAATAAGTTTTCTTGGAACAGAGTAATGTAAGTTGTGAGGTAATTTGAGTCTTCTAATTAAGAAAGCGTGCTGTCCACAATCCCACTTCTTGAGTGTTGCACGTTTAGGCCTCAAGGCCCAATATCATCATTGGCTAGTGGGAGAGTTGGTGGAATAATGAGGCTAGTGGGAGCCCCTCTTGAAAAAAAGATTTGTGTTTTATGAAATTTAATCTTGCTTTGTTCTTTTGGAAACTGTTCATGTAAACATATGTTTTAACCACATACGTTTTGAATTAGACACAAACTGAACTTCAATGTTTAATTGAGTTGTTATATATTATTGTTAATAATATTTTCCTTTCCATTATTTCTCCAAAATAATAAAGCCTAAATAAAATAAATACTCATCACTTTTCTATTATTTTATCTATCTATTTTATTTAATGAATGGAGTAAAAAGTTAATATCTACAACCACAAAGTCTTACTAAACCATGGAAAATTACTGTGTAATTGCAGTCATAAAATTAGTGATAGCATATATGGCTATCACTAATAGTGTGCAATATAGCAATGTTTTTCTTCTCAAGTGTTCTTGTAGATAAAAACTATGTTACCGGAATGTCTGTGTTTATGTCATATTTTTTAATAATAAGAATGATAGTTGAATTTGTTCATATTTAATATTTATTAAATATTAACAACTGGAGAGTATTGGATAAAGAGCCATTTTTTACATAATTTTAACTGATTTATATTTTTATTATAATAAGATTTGATTCAGGTTTTTATGGGAATGAAGTTTTAAAAAGGTGCCAAAATAATAAGCATTTTAAATTAAGTGGTGCATTAATGGGGGTAGGGGATAATCCTTTCAGCTGATAGATAATATTTAATTGCAGTGATGATTATCATGCAATTTTTAGGTTAGGTTAAAGGGCACTAGGCCAGGATTTAGTATATTAGAGATATAGGACATCAGCAAACTTACCTTAGAAGACAAGTTCACTAGTTAACAAATGTAATAGAATCACATTTGCAGAAATGTGATTTTATTGTATTTTCTTACTACTACTCTGGTGTTAATGAATTTGTTTTCTAAGGTAAGTTTACTCATGTACTATCTCTTCTAATATACTAATTATCATGCAATTTGAAATTGATGTGTTGGTTTCTTAATAATTTATTTTTAAAACTTGATTCAAACAGTATCCTCTCATTGATATGGAATGCAGTTAAATAAAATGTATGTTTTATTTTGTTATGTATAATTACTGCGACGAATTCATCTTTATCAGAGTCTGATCAATCTTGTCAATGGCCTCCTAATCTAAACTATTAAGTGCCCAATTAACAATCCGATGAAGAATGAAAACATAGCTATTTAATAGCTTGGTCAATGTGTAAATAAAATATCCAGCAAGTAATGAAAATCTCTATTCTCAAACTTATTTGTTTATTTACAATTATGACCTATATAGGTTTATTTACAGTTATGACATAAAATTAAAGGAATTACCTATTTCTCTTAGTCCTGTATGCCCATTGGTAGATCATCTTAAATATGAAATAATATCAGATATTCATTTATGTGTAATCTATATATTTAATTTTCTAAGGCAAATCGGTTGCATCAAAACTTCAAGCGTTACACTTTACCTACATACATCCTTCTTCAATGGCTCATTTTAAAGCTCTGATATTGTAGATGGCGGGAAAAATAAAAGTGTTGCAATCCGCCATTAGAGTTTCACCCCATTTGCCCTCAAAGTTTCCGTGTTAATCTAATTCGAAGAAGGTTTCTAACTTTTGTTTTGATTTATTGAGTAATAATATAAATTAAATATTCTAGCTAATAATAAGATAAATTAAATATCCCAGCTGTTAGTGTTTTAAAAACTATTTCAGTATCCTCAATTTTAAACTAGAAGCTAAATCTTTGTATTGAGTATCTGTTAGTGTTTTGACAGAATTATTTCTGTTATTAATAAATATTAATAAATATATTAATAATTAATATATTAATAAATATAAATAGCAGTGTTTCCGGTGTATAAAGGATGAAATATTTTATTTATGGGTTGACAGTATTTTTTATTTACATACTAACTCTGAACGCCAGGGAAATACCACAGTGACGGAGAGTTGTTCACAGGAATGACACTATACGAAGAAAAGCAAGAGTAGTTAATGTTGAACTGAACGATGATCGAATGTAACCACCATTTAGAAGACCAATATCAAACGAAAGAAATATAAATGGCCATAAAGCAGGTTTAATGGACCAAGACTGCATTGTAATGCTTTTCATTTCAGAGAAGAAACTACTAATAACCATTTTATCTCTAGTTGTCGTAATGTAATTTACCTACCTCAGCCACGAACACCAATAACTAGAACATATATTTGAAGGGGACATGCAACTATTCAAACACATCCGTCAATACAACCTTGCTATGCCGTTTGCTTCTTTTTCAGCTACTAAGAAATATATCCTAAATGTAATGATAAATCTGTCCTTGAGATTTATCATTACGTTTACGATTTGCTGCCACCGAATAATAAAGACCCCTCTTATGGCCAATTGTACACAATTTTAGATTAAAAGCAATTGAAATTTGTCATAGGCGTCATGAAACCAGTGACTAGAAACGTCAGCTATTATTAAGATTAGCCCAAATTATATCAGAAAATAATACACACACAAACTAGCAAAGTGGTTCAGAAGAAATTATAGTGCAGAAAGGAGATAATGAATTGGAATGTAGGTTTGTGGATAGCATTAACATGGATTTACTGTGAACCAACCACAGATGAAATCACCGGTGTCTTCAATTCAACTATACACTTTCTTAGTTTAATCTTTTAACGGCTGGTTGACAAACGAGCCTCCAGCACATGGACATTTAGTTTCTATAATGAGCCCACAATTAACTCACTGTTATATCTGCTTTTATTTTCATATGGAGAGCAAGAATGGGCTCATCAAATGACCCACAATGGACTACGGAGGCAACGAGATCGCCAGTGTCTAACAATAAAGCCAATGTTTGTTTTAGATTGGCAGTTCGTAGATAGTTACTCACATACACTTGTAAAAAAATTAATACATAAAGCTGGTACAATATTTACTTAACAAACCTGTGTTTACAAACGGGTGACTATATGTTGTATTTGGTAGAGTAAAATCCTCAGTTGGAATTTAATTATTTATTGGACATACAATCTACCAAAACAATGAAACAGAAAATTCTTACACAAAAAATATAGTGTACAGAGAAGTTTTAACACAACAATAATACCTTATTAAATTGTATATATGAGGATGAATATTAAAAAACTATTAATCATTCAATTTTTACATTAAATATTCAACAACAACATTTGTATTTTATTTATTTAGGGGCTTTTGTCCCTACAAGCCACTTCTATTGTATGTTTTATTTATGGTTTAAAATAAAACATACCATAGTAACAAACTGACTGTCAAAGGCAATACATTTGCTGTAGATATGCGCTAAGTTGCCATCTAACGGATAATGGTTTCAAATAATCTCAAAATATTATTTTGCAAAGTATTAGTTCGGCTATTAGTTATTTCAGTGTGTGCTGAGTACAAACAAAGAGAGGGATGAAGAAAGAGGAAGACCGATAGCGCTATCTGTGAATACCACCATTAGTTTTGACAGTATAAATTTCTCAATTGTAACAAATAACTTGTGATTTCATTGTAAAATATATACTTGAGAAGGTCTAAAGAAGCCAAAAACAGTTTTTATTCAAAATTAGTAAAAAACTTTAGGTTAAACTTGACAGGTTACATGTAACTCTCTACGACTTTGAAGTATTTCCAATCTTTTACGTAAACAGAGAAAAATACTAAAAAATTATGTTCAAGCAAGAAAAACTAAGTTTGAATTCCGGCTTTGGGCGAGCCGGTGGCCGAGTGGTCTAAGGCGTCAGGACTTTGAGCTTGGGTTAGAGATAGCGCTGGTTCGAATCCGGCCTAGACTGAAAAGATTTATCAGTAATATTCACCTTGTACTGTACAGGTTCGCCCCCTTACTCTGACTGATTAAGTTCCTCGCACAGATCAATGGTCTATGGGGAATGGTCAGAGTAAGGTTTTGGAGGAGATCAGCCTCTCCTTTAAAAAAAAAAAAAAAAAAAAAAAAAAAAAAAAAAGAAAATATGTAAAAAAAAGAAAGGGATTTCAGGAAATAATGGTACCACAAATATTTAGTGATGTATGTAAAGCTTTATTGATAAATATAAAAGTATACCAGAGCTAGAAGTCTTCTGCACAGGTGCTTTATGCGAATAACAGAGTCGTCCATCAGAATAAAACTAGTCTAAAGCATTAACACCATAGTGATTTCTACATTCACAAAATGGTTCAACCCCAAGATCATTGTTACTATCATCACACACTAATTCACAGTTGTAAGATTGGCATCTCATGAGAGGAACATAATCAGCATAAATATTAATTAAGGTATTTAAGTCACAATTTTTTTGTGTCTTGTACTAAATTAGAGATTACTTTTAATATGATAAAAATTAGTTATTTATACATTATTTTTGATCATAACTTATAAATTATATTTTAAAGAATGCCAATCTATAACTGTAAATAATAAATAATTATTACTGAGAATTAATTTGTCCACAATCTATTGCAATAAAATCATTGTTACATTTTAATTAAAAAACACTCAAATTACACATATTATAGTTGAGCTCTCAGCTATACCTAACACGAAAACACTCTTAAAACCATCCAAACCTATCATCACACCATTCGCATCAAATCTACCATTAGGAACAAAATTGGATAAAATCTTAACAAATCTATCTTCTCCTCATAACAAATGAACCAACGCTTATAATGGCAAAATACAGTATAAACCTCTTTTTATCCGGACCCATATTATCCGGAATCCAGTTTATACCGATCGGCTGACCGATCTGATGGACAGTAAATATTTGTTTTCTAAAGTCGTTAAGTTGTTACACTTCCGTAGGGACATTAGATGTCATTCTCTCACGGCAGCGCCAGGCGATAAACTCAGTACAGCCATGTTGCTTGTGTTACTACATTTCGTAATAGACATACACGTATACAGGCATGGTTCCCATTACACAACAAACTGTACATACTGTATTGTTTGTATTTGGATTTGTTCTTGGGCTATCAACACGGAGCGTTAGCATTGCTAGCTATCATATCACAAGCTTTTTATTGTTTCTATCAGTTACCGCTGAGTTGCAAACATAAACACTTGAGGTTATAGTATGATTATGAATACGCAGAGAACTGAATAGTGCTGAATAAATACTTTCTAGTGTAACAGTAAATGTTATTAAATGCTATTTTATATGGTATAAAGTTGGTTTATTCATTTGACCTTCCTATCCAGATGTTTATCATTGTCCAGACCATCTTAGTCACTAGAATAGCCAACAAAATGTAGGCTATTGTATGGATTGCGTCCTATAAATTTGGCTTTTTGTTGTTCATTTACATAAAAACAATCTTTGATCAAGCAATGGTGACGTATTTTTATCGGGCGTTCTTTCAGTTCCCAGAATATTCTCACGCAAATTAAGCAAGGCTGGACTGTCCGCGTGCCTCTGTGAAGCATACAATGCCTATCATACTATGTAGGTGTCTTTTACCGATATTTATCCAATTTTTATCTTGTATCTTTTTATTCGGATTTATATGTATCCGTATTGGGATACCGCCACATTAATCCGGATAAAACAAGGTTTACTGTAGTAATATTTTCAATCTACATTCAGTGAGAGATTCACATTATCCCACCAAGTTTTTATGAGGGCTTTATTTCATAATAATGGGAAGGCACATTATTGGAAGCCATGAAATTACAAAAACATCTTTGAATAAAAGAGATTGGTTAAAATATAAAAACTGAATTGATGCAATTTAAGGCTTCATTGAAAAGGCCACACAGTTGGAAGAAATACCGGGAAGATATTGTTTGAAAAAAGGCACAATATTGATTGAACCAAGACACATTATTTTGAGGCAAGACATTTTTATTGAGGGTTTTAACTAAATAATTTAAACTGTTAAACCTGTCTAAAGAGTGAAAAAACTTCACCGAGCACAAATAAAAAAATACAACCACTCACTGACAATGACAGAGACCTTTCTTACAGTGCCTTGTTTAATATTATTTTATAAGTATTTTCTCTTTGTTTGTAACTTACGTTGTCTGATATTGCTTAGCTGATAAATGAATAGTAATAATAATAATCAATACCACATTGGTTTCTAGTAACTAATTATTTAAGTGTCGATTTAATGTTGAGAGGGCTGTAGTTATATATTCAGAAAACTCTACTTCTTGTGTTAAATTAAAAAAAATCTGTTAAAATATATTGTGTCTACTCCAGTAAAAATAAAATTTAATTTGCAAACTTGAAATAGTTTAAAAATAGCAAAATAATTATGCATACAAAGTTTTGTGACTAGTTCATATATAAGATGAATAATTTCGCAACCTTTAATTTTTTTAGTAATGATATTTTTTAATAAATATTTTATTTTAAAAAATATTTAACATAATCTCCTGTGAAAAGTAGCTTTGAAACAGGACCTTTTTTCAAAATTTGGTCATCTTTAATGACTAAGCAATCAAAATAACACCTTAACCAGTAAAAAACCAGACTATTTAATGGATGTTTACAAATTGGAGGATAAAATAAAATAAATGGTCCCAAAGAATTGGCACAAACTTTCCCCCATATTTAACACTAACAAATCAAAACTTTGAAAATTACCAGTTTAATTCCCAAACATGTTTATTTTCCATATCTAAAAAACTAGTTAAGTTAGAGACATGCGATTATTACTAAAATGTTTTGAATTTGTTGTATGTTTTTGTCCATAAAAATAAAAAAAAATAAAATTTCAAAAAAGTGAAAAAATGGTCTGGAGATATTGGCTAAATTTCTTTTTACCAATATCTTTACCAACCATCTTCATACCAAATTTTATAAAAATTGATCAATCCATTTGGTTTCCAGCAAAGTGCACATACACACAGACATCCAACATTTTTTTTCAAAAAACCACTTTTTGGGTTCAGGGGACTCTAAAATGGATTTTTGGACCAACTTGTACAAATTTTTTTGGACGATCACAATACTTCCTCTATGCTAACGCATATGGGAGAAAGTAAAAATCATAGCATTCTATTTTCAGTCTCACTGATTTTTTTATTCAATAACCATAACAACTTTATTCGATAAAAGATTAATGTATGTACCAGTTAGAGTGAATACATGTTTTACATATTACAAATCAAATATGTACTTCTACAAAGATATTTATTTTTAATATGTTTACTTTACCAACAAAAAAATACTTTTTCTTGTTCATGTAATCATATAGGAAAATAAATGTTTGATGTTTTATGAAAATAATTCTATTAAAAATCCTATTCATATCATATTTCTATACATATTAAATTTATGTTTCATAGGGTGAATATTGTAAATTCATTATGTAGTATGCTTTTTAATTTAAAAATTAACATTATTGTCAATTATCTGGATGCATTTTAGAAAAATAACAAATCTAAATTGCAGATTAAAATGCATATTATAATATATTTTTTTAAATTACAGTTCCAAAATATTTTGCACTTAAGCTATACAATTAATTTCTATAATTTACTTAAACTAAAGATCAAAATAATGTATGTAAAACAAAAAAAAATCTTTAAATATACATAACAAAATGCGAAAATGAAAACAGTCTTATAAGTATGGCAGAATGTTTTGTTTCACCTAAATTAGAAGAACTGATGGAGAATTTATATAAATAAGTAACAATAAATTTCATCAAAGACAAAATGAATTTACAAATAAAACAAGCAACATGTACAGTTTATACAACAATCAGTTTTTTAATTCTACTTTAATGGCAAGAATTGTCTTATCTGTTTCGTAGTACATTTACTATGACAGGATTAAATTATTTGATTCATTAACATTATATTTACAAACAAAGCCTCAACTAGTAGCTCATGAGCTATGAAGTTCTATTTATAACTACACTATTATACTACAATATATATTTATTGCTGTTTTTTAGGGCTTTCGTTAATTAAACATCAATATATTTTTCAACTCAAAAGCTGAACTGAAAAATACTCTTATCTATGTTTTGCTTATTGGCAAAATTATTAAAATAAAGTTCTTATTTATACAAATCTATATGAAACTTATTACTTTTTACAAATATTGAATAAATAATTATTTTATCTCATTATAAAGTAACAGAGACAGTTCTATGACAACAATTTAATAAATTATTTAAATCTTTGTATGCTGTACAAACTATAACGCAAACACTTATAAAGTTTTATTTCTACAATATATTGCATTGACCGTAAAACTTAAACCTACAACTTTTTTTCATTGTTGTAATTTGATTTTCAAACCACTTTATCCAAGCTACCTGCTACCAGTTAACTAAAATGGACACAACCGTGTGAATTAGTTGTATTACTAAACTGGTAAGTAAATAATTTGATTATTTTTTCAGTTTAACAAAAAAATTTTATTTTGAAGCACAATCTTTAAATTAAAAAATATCATAACATTCATTTAATATAGACTTTTTTGCTAAAGTTAAACTCTTTATTATTTGCAATTTTTGTCAATTTTCTAAAAATTATCTTCTTTTAGTTTTTGTTTAATCATAAGACACTTTTGTTAAATCACAAATCAGGTAAACAATTAGATCTTTTATTTGTTGTGAAGTAAATTTAAAATAATTTACTTTTTGCTATGGACTATTAGACAGATATTGTTGTTATGTGGAATGGGTTTTTTTTTTTATCAAAGAATTAAAAGCGAGATCTTATTTGACAACTGAATTTAAACACAGAACTATTGCATACTGTTTTTCTTATTGTTTTTACTGTAACTACATTATATATAATCAAACAAATAAAATCTTTACTTTTTATTACAAAAACATTTGATAAAATCAGGTCTGTAAAAAGTAAATTACTTATAAAAATGGTGAATTTAAATATATAATTGATCAAGCTATTCTTGTCTGCTGCCACACGGAATTATTTTATTATTGGTAGTAACACAATAACTGAAATTTTATTATTCAAATTAGTTATTTTCAATTAATAAAATCTCACATTTCAATACCTCCATACAAAGTGTTTTATCTGATGAGACAATAACATTCCACTATGAAATTCAACAATGAATTATTTTTGTTATTTTTTTTCAACTTTACAAACTAGTTTCAGTTTGATTAAGAGTATCCGTGGAAGTAGTCAGGGTCCCTGCACGTACTTCATCACGCAAGTTGAGCAAAACTCTGCGAATGTCTCGATTCTGAGGTGGCAGAAGTAGTATTGCTTCTTGTACATCACACAGAGCTTCCTCATATGATCTGAAAACAATTCCATTTATGTAAGATACATTGGTGATAGTTCAGTTAGGCTAGACTAATCCTTTGGTAAGAAGGATGGAGAATCAACCAATTTTAATGGAACACTAGTAAATAAAGAAGGGACGATCCCGAATTTTTGAGGTATTTGACTAAAATATTTATAAATAAAGAAGGGCTGTTGCCAGAATGTTTGAGATATTTGACTGAAAAAGCAGGTTTATCTTGTTACTGTACGTGTATGGTGGGTGGATATCATGAATTCTCACGATGCTATAACATCTTAAAAAAAAAAATAAATAAATAAAAAAAACCAGTGAAAAAGTTATTTATTCATTTTAAACTCTTACTGTAAATTTTCATTAATCATGTGTAAAAAGAAAAACATTGCAAATATCATTAAATAGTCAATATTGATAAATAAATTGATAAGTGAATTGAATTCGAGCTAATTGATATTATCTGTTTCTTTTATTTTCATAATTATTAATGCAACTCTTCAAATTTATTCGTCTACCCATGAACAACAAAGATAGTTTTTCTGGTATAAATGTCAATATGAGTTTCATGTCTTAAGGCTATGGACAGAAGTAAAGTAGTCAATTAACCTAGAAAGTTTTTAGCATACCTTAGGTCTATTCTGGCCTTTGCTCGAGCGTAGTAGGCTTCATAAGAATCCGGTTTTTGCTTCAAAACTTGTGTGGCTAATTCAACTGCTTCAGCTGGTTCCTAAAAAACAAAGTCATATTTATCTTTTACTGTGCTTTCTGGGGTTGTGAGACACGAAGAAACATTTCATTTCCTGTTTAAAAGCAGGGTGTTTAAAGTTTCTATGAATATTCTACAATCCTAATTTTACAACATTCTGTTCTTTCCATCCCTCTATATTTACGAAAGGCTATCATTTCTTAAACAACATTCAGTAATAATATTATATAGAACAAGGGCCTTGTTGATTTTTCAGCTGAACATTTTTTTCATGGTAGATAAATAGCTAAGAAACAAGAATATGATAGTTTTTTCAGTGCAAAAGCTGGAAAAATTACGAAAATAAGGAAAAACGGTAATACTTTTTTTGTAAATATGTTTAGGTGAGTACTCGAACTGTGCAGAACTTTCTCCTATTCAAGCCATTAAGATTTTTACAATACAACCATTATTAAGCACGTTAGTGCTGGAAATGTGCAGATTTCAGCAAGTCATGTTATGTAAGGTTTGGGCAAGGTTGGATATTAATAGGTTAAGTTTGTTTAGGTTATGTTAGGATTAGGTATTATTATTTGGTTTGTGACATAGTTGGTTGAAACCTTTCAAAGTTAATAGGTTTCCCAACCGAACCAAATCTAACGTGTCCTAAACAAATCTAACAACCTAAACAAACTTAATTGAACCTAACCAAACCTAACTAACATATCCTAACCTAATCAAAACTAACACAACCCAACCTAGCAATACCCAACGTAACCGTTCTATCCTAACAGAACGTATTCTTACTGAAATCGGCACATTTCTGGTGCTTAAGTGCTTGGTTCTAATGCAAAAACGTCATATTCATAATCAGGATGAAATTATGCATAATTTTACTACCCACATTGCTATGTTTAAGAAAAAAATATTTTTCAATCTTCTCTTATTTTTGTAATTTTTCTGCTGAAAAAATGATCATATTCTTGTTTCTTAGCATACAATTGATCATTAGCCTGAATGATATTGTATGTTCTACTATGTAGTTCTACTACGAAAACAATGATTAGCCAAAAAGTCGACAAGGGCCCTGTTCTTTATAATAATTACCCACATTTCTCATAGTGGAGTAGGTCACAAACTCATCAATACAGTCTATATCTGTAGAAAAATCTTCAAATACTAGCTCACCGTACTACTTTTTTTAAGAAAACACATTCTTTTGAGTACAATATTTATGTTCAAGAAACTCCCAAAACCGATACCAGCAGAGTCGCATGATCTGCATTTTCTGGCATTTTAAGAATTTATATAGTTCTCAAAGAAGTCTGTCATCGTGTTTCGAAATCACTCATAAGCAATAATGTTTAATTGTCCCAATAAACTATAGATTAAGTAACATGTAAAGCAATCACTATTGTTCTCAAGTGGCGTCAATGTCATCCATATTTTTGTTTTTAATCTCTTCTTTATTCTCTATAACTTGCGTCTTGCCTATTTTAACCCTTTTAGGACCTTATCAGATTTAGGAACTTTGAGGGTACAATTTAAAAAAATAAGTGACATGAGGCCTGGTTGGTATTAGTGAGAAGTACCAACATAAAATGGAGGTTTTTGCAAGCTTTCATAAACAAATGTACAATTCTTCTAAATATGATAAAGGTATTTCACTTTTTTAATTGTATATAACAGCTATTGGAAGAAAATAAAAAATTGTTTGTGTACTTCTGAACCTTGACTACCATTCAGCACTGACACCCCAGTCTTCTCTAGTAGTGTCCATGTTGATGGCAACCATTGAGCAAATGTAGTGTTGGTATTATAAGGACTAAGCATAGAACCTATCGCCTACTACCTCCTGAACACTTTGTACCCAAGTAGCTGGGTTACATCACTGTGCCACTAGTGCCGACTGTGTTCATCATAGAACCTATCGCCTACTACCTCCTGAACACTTTGTACCCAAGTAGCTGGGTTACAGCACTGTGCCACTAGTGCCGACTGTGTTCATCATGTCTCCACATAAGCAATTGGCTGTGTAATTGATAGAAAACTGTTTTCATTCTATCATTAGGCAGTCTTCCTTATTGGGTGTAAAATAAATGCACTGAATTGGTTAGAGCAACATTTAACTGCATCTATAAAGAGTGTACTCTACCTTACTCACCAAATAATGGGTTTAAGAATTTACTTGGGTAATAACAAGTATATCCCATAGAGGTTTGCTGATAATTGGGGTGATTTACCATAGTTTCATTGGAAAGAAAGAGTGATGCTATAGATAATGTGTGATGATTTTGGATGGGTAAAAAGGTTGATTAACTAGTTTTATAATTACATTCAGCTTTCTCTTGCATCTGGAGTGGTTGAGGAGGAAGTTGATCCTCAGTTGTTGGAACGTTGCGTCTAGTGTTTCTACAGGAGGAAACTTATTGAGAGCGTAGTTATAGCGATGAGCAGCTTCCTGTAACCTGCCCTTTCGATACAGCACATTTCCATCTTCTAATAACTTGTTCAGCAAAACCAGCCTAAATAAAACAGACTATAGTTAAAATAACAAAAATGAAAATATTGATTTTTATACTTATGTTTTTGATCTGACCAAGTCAAATTCCAATGCACGGTAGCTTCAATATACACGTCAACATTAGGTTTGATTACAGAACAGACGCTGCCTCAAGATATACAAATCTGAATGAATCATTATTTGATCTTTAGTTAGATAATTGCATGCAGAGTTTATTCTTTTTTGATAGTAAACACAATAATTAAGATAAATTCTTTCATGAAGAAAATTCTGTATTGACTATTTTCAGAATTATAATCCAGGTACTGCCATGTTTGGTTAATATGTAAACTTGGACAATTTACCAACATTTTAAGCACATTTCAAGGGTCATTTACTGAGCAGGGCCATAGACAGGATCCAAGTGAACAGAAAGCAAGGGCTGAGCTGTTTTTTTATAGTGGTACTGTAACGCCTGACTATATAGATGAGTGCTGAAGGAGGCATGCTTGTGATGTCATACGTCTCTGCTGTTATCTCAAGCATTAAATGTTACTACAACTTGCACTATTTTCAACTTCAACAATTAATATAATGATATGAACATTTAGTATACAGTAAATGTTATGATAAAGGACACTTGTAAAATTAACTAAATGAAAAATTCAAGATGTGAGACAACATTTTACTTTTTGGCCAGGAAAAAATTTTGTGACACCTAAGTGTAAATTTTGTATGTATTTAGTTAAATTAAATCTTTCCATTAAAACAATTTTCAATTAAGTCAAAGGTTCATTCACAACATGTTCAAAAAGTGGTTTCTTACAATCCTGACTGAGGTCCACCTATCAACGTTTGCTTTCCATTATAGGCCTACTCTTTGCCATTTCATATAAATAATTTTGTGACAAGTGTATACTATAACTTATTTACATAAAAACCAAACCAATTCCTTTTATTTAATATAATCTACCATTACATTTAATACGATAATAAATAATAGTAAATAATTGGTTCTTATTTATGAGTACGGTATACACAGCGATAAACATTGTCAAGTTTAGCTATGGAAAGACAAATTTCAGTGTTATGTCTTGGTAATGAAGGCCAGGAAATACTTAGTGTGAATTTTATTGATATTTAGTTAGATTAAATATTTCCACTGAAACAATTGAAATAATGATTTTTATTCACAATATCTTGACAATTAAATAAACATAAAACTTAAGTGAATAATACTAACCACTGTTTCCAGTAATGTGGTTAGTGAACAAAAATAATAATAATAAAATAAATTAACAAATAACACAGTCCAGTCTCTTTTACGTATTAGTCTTATATATAAAATTCAAACTACTATTAAAATAACAGTATTTGATAGTTAAATTAAAATTATATATTTGACAGTTTATAAACTAATGTTTCCCATAATTTACTCTAAGTTAAGGCCTGGGTCAGACAACTTGTATCGTGTATAATCAGTTCTTTAGCTTGTGGCAAAATTCCTTTTTGTTGTTGCTTTCTTTATGTTTAATTGTAATTTATGGAAATAATTTGCGCCTAAGTAATTAAAAGATTGTTTGAAGAACATTTTGTTTACTTTGGGTTTGATAAATAATCTATTCTTGTTACTTCTCATATCGTGTTGAATTCTGGTTAAGCCTCTATTGCCATTTCGTATATCAAATAATTTTAATGTTTTATAGATGAATAAATCTTGTATGGGTAATATTTTTAATAAATAGAATAATGGTAAAGAAGAGTCTCTTGCATTTGCTTTCAGGATTATTCGAATAAATTTATTTTGAATTGTTCTAATAGTATTTATTGTTGTTTTACAAGTTCCCCCAACATATAATGCCGTATTGTATCCTTGAATGAATCAGACCGTAGTACAGAGTTTGCAGTAAATTTACATCACAAAAGTTTATAAGAGAGTAAAATTTTCTTAAATTAAATCTAGTTTTATTTATCAAATCACAAATATGCTTATTCAGGACATATTGCTTTCTAAAATTAACCCTAAATATTTAAGGATGGGGATTTGCTCAACAGCACTACAGCCTTCACAATAAAATTTATGATAAACTATAGGGTTTGAGAATCTGAAGCCAGTCATGTGAAAGTTACCATATTTAGTTTTGTTTACATTGACATACATTTTATTCGTGAAGCACCATGACCGCAAAATGTTCAAATCATCGTTATTACTCATTTGGAGATTTAATTCATTTTTGTTGGAGGATACAAGTGCAATGTCATCGGCAAATGCACTAATTGAACATGTGAAATGTTGGTCTAACAGGTCGTTAATAAAAATAAAAAATAGATTTGCAGAGAGCCCGGAGCCCTGAGGGACTCCGACTCTTACTAATATTGGAGAGCTTTATTGATTATTAATTTTAATTGATTGGGTCCATCCTGCAAGAAAGCTTTCAAACCATTTCAATGCAACACCTCTTACACCGGCACTTTCCAATTTATTAAATAAAATATTATGATTCACAAGGCCAAAAGCTTTTTTAAAGTCAACAAATACTGCAGTAGTTTTCCGTTATTATTTATGTTTTCATATATTAAGCTTGAAAAGTTTATTAACACATATTCTGTAGATTTATTTTTTGTGTAACCAAACAGGGATTTATCCTGGAAGTTTGTAGAACTCAGGTAATTTACTACAGATAAGAAGCTAATTGGTCTTATATTTTTAATTTCAAATCAATTAATTTTTTTTAAATAGAGGTACAACAATGCTATTCTTGAGTGACTCTGGAAAAATACCAGTTTCAAAACTTAAGTTAATTATGTAAGCTAAAACATGAGCTATTTCACTGTAAATAAGCTTGAGCATCTCTACAGAAAATCCATTGTGGCCAGTTGATTTTCTATTTTGAAGACTTTTAATCATCTTTGAGACTTCGGCAGAGTCAGAAGGAGCAACAAAGAATTAATGATTGGTCTAATAATTCGTCAAATTACAAACTCTGCAAGCCAGCCGGTCAGTGTACACTAATACTTTGTACACTAATAAGGTAGTTGTTGATCTCCTCTGACAATTGCTTGGGATCCTCCAAAACTGCCCCATCATCCAATACTACGTTATCTATGGTATTACGTTGACGGCTACCTGTAATGCTGTCTATCACTCTCCACTGTCTCCATTACATTTATTACTTAAATTAGCATAATAGTTGTTTTTTAACTTGTCAATGTCGTTTTTCAAATTCAAACAAAATTTGTTATAATAAAATGTAAAATTAAATCATATGGTCTTTTTTCAGTATTTTATACATTTTCTGTTTTTTTTTTTTTTAATTATATTAACTATATTTATATTAATACAAGGACTTTTTTGTCTTGCTTTATGATATTTACTATTAATATGCTGAACAATTGATTTATGTTTAGTTATAACATTATTTAAAATACTACAAAAACTTAAATAACAACAATTAACATCATTACTCTGATAAATACAGGTACAGTTCCAATTAACTCTTTTCAATTCATCTTTAATATTATCATAGTTATACTCAATTGTTGTATTCTCAGTTCTTTCAATACATTCATAACAAGCCAAACCAATATTAAGGCCTAGTAAACAGTGATCAGTTAAGCCCAAATTAAAAATTGCACATCTCGAGTTAATAAGATCCTTAAATTTTACAAAAATGTGATCTATACATGTAGAACCAAATTGTGTAATTCTTGTTGGGCTGTTTATTAAAGATAAAAAAACCGTACAGTAGCTATTTAATTAACTATTATAATTTGAAACATGAATTGAATTTCTAACTGTATCTAAATTTAAATCACCAACAAATATTGAATTTAGTTTAGTAAGCGGTAAGATATAATTCAATTCTTGAATAAGTTGTGACTCTGTAAATTGATTTAATCTATATATACAGGTCAAATTGAAGCGTGTTGAACCACACGATATATCAAGAGATAAACAATCAGCCGTTGACAAATTTATATTTAAATCTAAAAATTTAAATTTGTTAGAAATGTAACATATGACACCTCCAGCTCACTGTCTAGGTGATGGTAGACATCACAATACCTGTGAGTCCATATCTAAAAAGTAAAGAAATATTTATACTTACATTACACACTATTTACAATTTATATATACTAGTCAGAGAGAAAAAGATAACTATATATACAATACTGTGAAATGCATATAATATCTACAGACCAACCTAGAATATTTTATTCAGATTGTAAGATATCAATTGTAATATATTACAATTGATGGTAAGATATAAAAAATAATAATTGTTGCAAGAATATTTCTGTCAAAAAGCAATGAGTATAACAGGAAGCGGATTTGAATAGGTGGACTTGAATCAGAATCATATAAAACCAATTTGTACCAGAATTGTGAATAAACCAGTTTACGTTATGAAAAAAGTGTTATGTGAAAGATTTAATTTAACTCAATATATCACTTTCCTGCCTTTTCTCGGCCTACATATTAATTTTCATGGCATTACTTTTACAAAGTTTTTTCTCTTAGGGTTCAATGTATATTGTAATTAAATTATTGCTGAAATGTTATGTCATGGTTATATTGTTAGTTTAATTATTATTGAACACTTTAATAAAAAGGCAGAGAGGTGTCTATGATGGCATGGTATTAAACTATTAGTTCTGTGGCCTGTCTGAGAGTGTGTCCATATAGCCACCAACGTCACAGCCATGTGTTGTGGAGCAAGGGAAAAACAGCTCAGCCATTGTATTCTCTAACCCTGGAGCGATCCTACTAATAATAAACTTATAATAATAATAAACTTTATTTATTCCTCAAAAAATATATAAAAACATTTTACAAAAATTATAAAGGAATTACTAGCCACTGTTTCCAGTAATCATGGCTAGCTCAACTTAAACATTCTTGTTAACAAAACAAAGACAGTCAAAACTTATCAAAAGATTATCAAGCGGTCCGCCGCAGTGTGCACAGTCCCAGGTTGACGTTTCCTGTCAACTACTTGATAGGCTAGAATGTGTATAGTATTTGGGCTTACGTATTATTAATTAGCTATTTAATATTAATTTTCTAAACTTGTTACTTAGGCTAATACTGTAAATAAATGATCAATTTCATCTAAGTTAAATAACCACTTCTTCACTTTAATAGAATACTTTTTAAAATGATTACAGTTTTTTATTTCTGATGGCAAATAGTTTATAAATTTTGGTCCCAGAAAAGAAAAGCTTTTTTTGAAGATTGATTTATTCACCTTTGGTCTTACTATCAGTCCCATTGCATCGCCTCTTGTTCTTGGGTAAATTCTATCATTTCTGATGTTTCCGCTTTTTTTTTAAAGAACATTTTTAAAACTTTAAATACAAATAAATATTTCAGTGGTAGTATTTTTAAATCCTTATAAATTGGTGCTGCTGATTCAAATCTATTTTTTCTGGCAATAAGTCTAATAAAATGATTTTGTGTTACTTTTAACGGTTGAATGGTTACGTTGTCAGTACTTCCCCAGTTCTCTATTCCATAATTTAACTTAGAGTGAATCAGCGCAAAATAAATAGTTTTTAATAATTTATAATCAATAAAATTTCTTAGGTAATAGAAGTTTCTGATACTTTTTCTTAAACCAGATTGTAGTTTGATTATGTGTGATTTCCAACTTAATTTTTCGTCTATAATTAATCCCAGGTATTTTATTTCTCTCACTTGTTCAATAGTTTCACAGTCACATATAGGTGGTATATATTGACAATTCAGTTTATGAAATTTTAGTGTGTTATTACTCTCTCTCTCTGACTGGTTTTTCTAGACCCGTGGTTACTATATCATTGAGATGCGAAAGCAAAATAGTAGATCCAAAAGTATGTGCCTTAATATACTTGCTTCGCTTGCACAAAATACTTGAAAATGTAGAGGAGTGTCCGGATACTAAGGACGCCACCCTGCACACGTCCATGTTGCAAGGCGATACACTCTCTACTCAACAATTGACATTTACCAAGGAATCATGCAATATAAGAAGTTATAATCAGTTAAACTTATACAAGGCAACTATGTTAAGATTACAATTTTTCAAAACAATCTAAAATTCAGGTTCTTGGTCATAGCAGATATTATTTCTTGTCTTGTATTTTGATTATGTTTAGTACATACTAATCTACTTCAGTATCTTCATTTTCCAATATAAATACTTTACTCTTATTTCTAATCTACTTCACAAATCTTACATTATATCCATCTTGCCAGCAGCCATGGTCCATGTAGTAGGCCCCAGCTTGGCTCCACGCCGAAGAAAGCACTGCACCACAGGCACGTTACGACAAGCAATGGCTCTGTCCAAAGGCCTCATACCACTCATGTCCACATGCTCCAACATCGCCTCCCTTTCTAGTAACATCTGTAACAGTCATTTAGTTCAGTCATATAATTTCTGATTATACAATAATTTATAAAAATAGTTAATTCCAAATGAACATTTTTGATAATCAAATTGATGACTTTATGTATGAATACAAAACGTGTATATACCCAGATTAATTCATGTATGGATAAAAGTGAAATTGTTAAGGGGGTGGGAGCTGTAGTGGGTGAGACCTGCTTCCTGTTCATGAATTTCTCTCTATAAGAACAATATTATATAGATAATAATCAACATACACATAACAATAAAAAAATAATTATGATTATAACACATTATTAAACAAGAATATACAGTGAAACTTGAATAGTTCGAACCTCAAGGGACTAATAAAAAAAATTGTATTGTCCAAAAATTCAAATTAAAAAAGTTTTGAATAAAAGGCTTTCAAAATAAAATGATCATACTGTATATTCGGTCCAAACATTTAATGAGAATAACATTGGTTGTTGTACATTCACGTTTTACAATACATTCACATTATAAAGTACTGTATTATGATATGTAGGCTAAACAGTACGGCCAAAAGAGTTAAAAACAATCATAAATACAGTACAGTACTGTAAAACAATTACTGTACATAATAATCATAACATTTAATGTACTGTACACATTTAATGTACTGTACAGTGCACAAAATACATAATAAAACCATAAGAACGCTGTTCAAACATAGTAGGCCTATACAGTTATGTTACAGTATGTTGGTTCATAGAAATTAAATTTAACTTTGTCTAAAGTAGTGGGAAATCTTTACTTGTTTTCTAGAATTAAGTCTGTCAGTAATGGCAAAAGATTCTAACATATTCAGTGAAGAGAAAATTGAGTGACTTACATCATTTTTACTTTCATAAAAATCGTCTAAGTTCTGTGATGTGGTTCATTGCTTCGGCCGCACTCGGAACGTGAATTTCTTCCGCAACAGATGACCCGTCGTCTTCATCACCCGATGCGTGGTCGCCATCTTGTTTATCAGTGTGGAGCACTTCAGCGATGATCTCTGCGTTGGTTATCTCACCACATACTGCAACATCTTCATCCACGTTCAGGAAATCTTCATACGAGATGGCAGGATCAGTCATGACATCCTCCCAGACGTCAACTGAAGGCGCCTCTTCCGCTACAATGACATTGATATTTTCTGCAACCTCTTCCTTTTTTACAAAACCAGCTTTTTTAAAACAGTTTTTGATAGTTTTGGGCGTTACATTGTCCCAAGCTTTCTTACACATTCTTGAGGCTTCAAGAATGTTTAGCTTGATTTTAAGGGCGTCACATTCTTCAGTCAATATCTTCTCAACCAAAGATCGTCTGTAAAAATGCTTTAGATTTTTTACCATCCCCTGGTCCATATGGCTGGACGACTGATGTCATATTGACAGGGGAGAAAATAACTTTTACATTTTGCATTAATGGGATAGTGTTGTGTGCAGTACAGTTATCAATCAACAAGATAACGGTTCGTTTTTCTTTTATGAACTTTTTGTCCAACTTCAACAGCCACTTTTCAAAAAGTTGACTAGTCATCCAAGCTTTTGCGCTGTTCACATACTCCACTGGTTTTGATTTCACGTTCTTGAAACACCGGGGATTAGTTGACCTGCTAATCATCAATAGAGGCAGCTTTTCGGACCCGTCCATATTTGCACCAACCAGAAGGGTGATTCTTTCTTTGCTCAGTTTTCCCCCATGGCATTTTTCATCCTTAAATGCAAGAGTTTTGTCTGGGGTGCATTTAAAAAAAGACCCGTTTCATCAACATTGAAGATGTCCCTTTCGTCTCTGTCCTGAATCATCTGCTCTAAATCTGTTTTCCATTGATTGGCTTCTTGCTGATTAACGGCCCCACTTTCCCCACAAATGTTTTTGAACGAAATTTGGTTGCGTTCCTTAAAGCCATCTAGCCACCCTGTACTTGCTTTAAAATCATTTTTACCCATTTGCGTAGCAAATTGTTCAGCTTTGACTCTTACAAGCGGACCACTCAAGGGAATCTTCTTGTCCCTTGCTTGCTTGAACCATTTCAACACACAATTGTCCAAATCTGGCTTATCCGGCTCCCTTAGTCTTTTTCGGCCTTTACTGTTTTCACTTTCACTCTTCAGAATTTTTTCTTTATTCTTCAAGTAGGTGGAAAGTGTGTTTGGAGGAATTCTAAAGTCCTTGGCAATCTCGGATTTTTTCTTTCTTCCCTTCTCTACTTCTTTAATCGCCGCTATTTTCTCTTCCAAAGTTAATGTCTTGTATGTTCGCTTTGGAGCCGACGACATTTTCCAGAACACACACGATGACACAGACACGCACAAAAATAGGGAAAGAAATTCGTCAATAAACAACTCCCAAAACTGTTCTTACACTACAGCCTCGGCTACGATACGAGCGACGGGCAATGCGCGGCGGGCGATAAGCGACACACAAGCGGCACGGCGAGGGTGGCTACCACACTGATGTCTAGCGAACTGTTCTCTCACTACGACACAAATGTCAGCGTTAGAATAGGCCGTGACTTACTGGTGGAGTCAGTTTGCAAAACAAAGGGTGTAAAGAGAAAGCGTGAGTGTGCATTGACCCTTTAGCGGCGCCGGACTGGGGCGGGCGAGGGAGGGTTGAGGGCAGGTATAGCCGGCCGGGCGATGCGTAACGGCTGGCCAAGGTCATTGTCACTGTACAATGGCTTTGGCACGAGCGCGTTTCCTGTTTTCCCGTCTAAAACTGACATCGGCTCCGCATTTTACCTTGAACAAAATTCGAATTATCCAAAATATAATTCGAATTAACCACGATTTTTTAACATTACTAGTATAGAAAATGCTAGGGACCATGATAAATATTCGAATTAAAGAGGATTTTGAATTAGAAAAGTTCGAATTATCCAGGTTTCACTGTATTCAGGCAAAGTTTATTTTGATTGGAAAGTTGGTCATAGGGTGAGACCATAAAGAACCGTAACTTGGTCTACTGAAAGGAAGAGAACTCATTACGAAAGAATGAAAACCAAAAGATCTACCATTTGAGCCATCCATCATGTACAGTGGTATTGACCCTCCCACCCACCCATACACACACAGTGGTACAATATATTCTTGTTTAATAATGTGTTATAATCATAATTATTTTTTATTGTAACAGTTCAAAATAATCAAAGGTATAAATAAATACATTTGCTTGTTCATAATTGAATGAAGATATTACCTATAATCTATTCTCAGCATGAATCTATTCTCTATAAGACATGGATAAAAGTGAACTTGTTAAGGGGGTAGGAGCTGTAGTGGATGAGACCTGCTTCCTGGCCAACATGAATCTATTCTCTATAAGGCATGTGTTTAAGCTAGACAGTTTTTGACAGCGTTGTTTTGTTGATTTAAAGAATTAAAATTTTAGAATATTTTAAAATAAATTCTTAATTATGTTTCCTTTTTGGTTTTTGCAGTTTTCCCTTGTTTTCATTTCAACTAATTTTTTAGTGTAGAACAAATTTAAGTGAATGTATACAAAAATTTAAAATACAATAAGAAAACTGTAATTAATCAATATTATCCCTTAGAATACCTATGAAATGGCAGATCAAACATAATTGTATTGCAGAAAATACATTAAGTATCTGACTAACCATTTAACATTGGTCTTATCATAAAAAAACATCCATGATAGCAAACAACTCTAGTTTGCTATCATCGATATCTAACTGCCCCCCCCCCTCCTAAAAATACAATTTAAATAACAAATCATCTTAGCAATAAAGGTGACTTCTTATAAATCAAACATTTGTCACTATTGGTTTAATCTATGCACAGTGCAAAGTTGCCTTCACCACAGAATACAGGGTGTCTTAAAAGTCTCACCCCCCCTATTAACTTTCTTATGAATACAGATAAAGTGATTTACTTCTGGGAATGTTTATATGACCAACTAAGGAGTTTTTTTATGTATGCAAATTTTTTACACCCCCTCTCAAAAGGGGGTAGTTTGGGGGTAAGTTAAAATTTTTAAATAGAAACCACTATCAAATGACACATCATTTTAAAGGTAATATTTAAAGAAAAAGAATGGCGGAAACTAGAGGTCTCTAACATTAGTCTATCAAATTTGGTGGCAGTTTAAAGTTGGAATTATTTCATAAAACCCCCTAAGTAATTTTAGAACGGGAAAAATGGTCAAAATGCTGAACTCTCACCTCAATTTCACTCAGATGAGATGCTCAAAATGGCTGCCATGAACTTCTTGACAGTAAAAAAGCCTGGATTGAAAACCACGTCTCACATTTTGTAAGATTTCAGGCGTGATAAGGTGGCAGGCCTCTTCGATTCTTGTCCTTAATTCATCGAGGTTTGCGGGCTTTGTGTCGTAAACTTTACTTTTGAGGAAACCCCAAAAGAAAAAATCCAGAGGTGAAAGGTCAGGTGAACGTGCCGGCCACTCTACCAAAGTGCCACGTCGACCTATCCATCTATCGGGAAACGTTTGGTCTAGGAATGTCCGGACAAGCATATTGTAATGTGGAGGAGCACCATCTTGCTGAAATACAGGCTCATAAGTACCTTGTACTACCTCATTTATTGCTGGGACAATGCTGTTCCGTAACATGTCCAAGTATTTAACGCCAGTTAAATTACCATCAATAAAGAATGGCCCAATAACAGAGTTTCCCAAAATTCCAGCCCATACATTTAATTTTTGTGGCTTCAACCATCCAGTGGGGGTTACTGTTTGCCCAATAACGGCAGTTGTGCCGATTGACTGTCCCATGCAAAGAGAACGATGCTTCATCACTAAAACATATCTGTGATATTAAATTATTATTCTCTTCAATCTTCTGCAACATTTGCTCACAAAACTGAAGTCTTCGGTCAGGGTCGTCTTCATTTAATTCTTGATTTAACTGTACTTTGTACGGGTGGAACTTGTGACACTTTAACACTTTGTGAACAGTATCTTTTGAAATTCCAACATCAAGGGCAGTGGACCGCAGAGATTCATGTGGGTTTGCAGCATAATTTGCTAAAACTTGAATCTGTCGCAATGGCAGGGCGCCCTGATCGTGGTGCATCTTTGACACTAAAGTTTGTTGAGAATTTGTTTACTATACGTCTAATGTATGCCCTGTCTACTGGTCTATCCGGATAGGCAGCATTAAATAAACGAACTGCTTCATGAACATTTCTCCTAGCTTCCCCATAGAACAATATCATCTCTACTTTATCTTCATTTGACCGAGCCATTTTTATTAAATACGAATAAAAAGAAATTTAACACAGTAACTGAACTGAAAGTGTTACACGTACTAACTAGTAACCTAATAAGAGATAAGGAAGGAGCCACTGGTATTCCCAGGTTGCCCTACTGGACTTTGGTCAGACAAACCAAAACCAAATAAATGCTATGTTATTTGTGGTTTTTGGTGTTTGTTGATTCTTGTAATAACTTGTTTTACGATTAGGTGTCATCAGTTTTCAAAACTAACTGGTGGGTGAATGTTTTGTCTGCCTTACAACAATTTTAAATGTAACATAAGCTGCGGGGGTTTTATGAAATAATTCCAACTTTAAACTGCCACCAAATTTGATAGACTAATGTTAGAGACCTCTAATTTCCGCCATTCTTCTTCTTTTAATATTACCTTTAAAATGATGTGCCATTTGATAGGGGTTTCTATTTAAAAGTTTTGACTTACCCCCAAACTACCCCCTTTTGAGAGGGGGTGTAAAAAATTTGCATACATAAAAAAACTCCTTAGTTGGTCATATAAACATTCCCAGAAGTAAATCACTTTATCTGTATTCATAAGAAAGTTAATAGAGGGGGAGGGGACTTTTAAGACACCCTGTATACATTTAACTCTAGTCTGTCACCAAAAGTAAGTACAGTACACAAATAGTGTAATTAAACATTGACTGATTGTAAATCAAATTTAGCCTCTCGTACAAAAAGTAGTTTAAAGTCAGAAACCTTAATTCTAAATTGTAATAACGGCCAAAAGTGCATTGTTTATAATCTATTTATATGTTTATTTTTAGTTATTTTTTTACTATCAATTTGTGACACTTACCTGAACAAGGGTGGGATTTCCCTGCACAGCAGCTAGGTCTAACGGGATACGACCAACCTTATCGGCCTTGTTGATCTCTGAGCCTCTGTCAAGGAGTACTTGAGCTGCTTGTCCACGGCCACGTACACATGCCCACCCTAGAGCCGTCAACCCTTCATTGTCCTCTCGACTCACATCGGCTCCCTATCAGGATAAAAGATTTATATATAAAAGTGTCATACAGGAATTGGAGTATCTGAAAATACTCAAATTACAAAGGCTTTAAAAACTAATATTAATTAAACTCTTTTAGGATTTTATTACAATATTAGATTAACTATAGAAAACAGCAATTTGAACAAATACATAAATGTTCTAGAAAAGAATATCTCAATAAATTGTTCAGCAAATGAGTCCTTTATTGTTTATTTTTGTTCCATAGGAGTAACTATAATTTTCTTATTTTGTTAAATTATTAATAACATTAAAATTACATCATTAATTTAACTTTATTTTCCTGTAGCTCTCTACTAATGTTTATATTTGTGGATTGTTCTTTATGATATTCCCAGCAATAACATCAAAAATGAACTGCAATAAACTACATTATTAATTTCTTTTTTAGCCACCTGGACTGAGCAATTTTAATAGAATAAGGTTACATCCTTGTATTGTCATCAATACATGAAGTTTCATTTGATCTACTCAAGTTTTACTGTGACCACTCGATGTCATTTTCAAGATCTTGAAATTGTTCTAAGTGATCAAATTAAGTTTTTTAAATAAGTTTACAAACACGAGTGCATTACTGAGTTGCGTTTTTAAAAACTTAAAAATAAAAATATATTTGATCACATACAACAATTTTAAAATCTTAAGAATAACAGTAAGTGAGCCAACACTTGAGTAGATCAAATAAAACTACATGAGTTGATGAAGGTACAAGGTATGTAACCTTTTTCTAATAAATTATTGAATTCAAAAATATAACTATGTATTACTTTTTTATTGTGTTTTAACCTTTTCGCCATGAATAAAAAAATGCATACTATTGGAGTTTTTGCAATTTTAGCTTATTTTGTAATTACTTTTTTTTAATGTTTAAACATGCGTATTTTGTTTCTTACATGTACTATCAACAATGTTTGGGCAATATTTCTACCAATAAAATATTGTTTTTACCAGAAAATGACAAAATATAAATTTTTAAAAATATAAAATATGATAAATTTATTTACCAAGTCTGGCATTTTTTTTTTTTTATTTTAGGGCAAATGCTTAAAATGATCACACAGCATAATTGTTATATAATAAATTTGGAAAACCTACCATAAGGTTTGAAAAATCTCCAATTTGTTATATATGCAAATGATATATCTAAGATTCAATAGTGTCAGCTATTTACTTTACTACACTTACTATTAATTTTTTTGTTTACAAAAATTTTCCAAGTTTACAAACTAACTTTAGAATGTTAAATAATTTTGAACCATACTCACAATTAAAAATAAGAACACAATAAAGACTTTGGTAATAATAAAAGTGGTAAGAAATTGCCTGTTTACGTTAAAAATATGATTATAAAATTGAATCTTGGGCTTATCTATATTACTTAATTTAGATATGTTGCCCAAAAAAAAATTTCAGAACCCATTTCAACTTTATTCCATATCAAATCATTGTTTTGGTTAGAAACAAAAGCTCTAGGCCTATCATCCACAACTGTAACACCTGTATCACTTTCCGAAGAAAAACATTACTTGTAGCTGCTGGGTTATCTACTTCAAAATCTGAATCATCATTATATCTATCCAGATATTCATTTATTTCACTATCATTTATTATCTCAATATGTGACATTTTTATATAGCCCAGGAAGGTTACAACAGATTATAAAATAAAGAACAAACTATTAGCCTTCTTACTTGCCTAAAAGTTGATGATATGTACCCCAATATAACACTCAACTAACTTCAAAAACAACTTAAAACTACATTTAGCAAAATAAATAAAAAACACAATTACAAATAAGAACAATTAATAGTAGACACAATGAAAACAAGACCAAAACTAATATGCACTAATGACCAACTAAATAAATATGCACCGGCAGACGACTGGAGCCCACAACAAACAAACACACCATGTGACTTGCGTTAGTTCAACAATTCGCCACATGGCTTCATCAGTTACCAGACAACAAAGAACACTGTTTTTACTCACTTGGGACTATTGTCGACTTACCCAGCCAACAGAGAAGTTTTTCTGCCACTGTGGACTAAAGTCTATTTATGCGCTCAGCGCTATAGACGACGAAACAACTGTAGCCGACTTACATGGCGAAAAGGTTAAAACTTTTTAAAAGAATTTGTTTATATTTTTTTTATTAAAAACTTCACTCGCCAGTTCTAATGAACCTGCAGGCCTGTGCGTGAACTTTATTCAACTTTATTTACAAGTTAAGTACCAACCGCTGGCTCAATGGGGATTCAAACCTTGGATATTGCGCCCTCCGCAGTCCGAAGCCTTAACCACTGCGCCGGCCAATTCAATTAGGAGACATCTTAAAATGAGAAAGATGTGTTGTAGTGGTTTTCAACCGTGTCAATATTTATATTCAGCTTTAAAAAGGAGGACATTCAGAGTACTAAATATTAAAAAGTTCTCCTTTAAATAAATATTTCCAAAATTAATTTTTCCTTAAGTTTGAAATCTGGACAAAATATAGTTGTAGCTTTGAATCATTTTTATTTCAATGATATCATTTAGAATTGAAAAAAATAAATAAATAAATGTTAACATTCTAAGACATATTGTTTAACGGTATTGGTGTGTGAATAAGGAGTCCTATTTTTATGTACTGTGTTAAGGGATTGTAACCATCCACTGAAAAAGAAATATTTTTTAGATCATACTATGTACAGAATACTGTTGAGAGTCTTTTCTCAGTGAGTGAACGATGTTTTAGAGTTGTCTTACTTTGTCAAGCAACAGTTCCAAGAGTCCAACATGGCTCTCCGCAGCAGCCATCATAAGTGGAGTTCGACCTTGACCGTCAGCTTGGTCCACTGGGGCTTGATGTTGTAGGAGTCTCTCTGCCACTGCCCAGTGACCCTCCCTTACTGCCAGAAGTAATGCTGTAATTCCCTGCAGAATCAAATAAACTGTGTCATTAAACTTAGAAATTTAAGGCATCAAACAATTTATTGTTCTTTCCCTTCCTCTGATTATATAACTTTCAGAAAAAATTACTATAATAATAATTCAGATTAAAATCTAAGTATTAATTAGAGAATAAATACTAATCTTGCATTCATATTTAGACAGGATCCAGGGAACTGAGTATTGCTGAATCAATAGAACTGCTGACTTAAGAGGGTTGTTCAATAAAGACTAAGACTGGGCTTGGGATTCCCCCTAACTGCTCTGACAAGACATGACATAGTGTTTTTCCAATACCTCAGAACCTCATTGTTTACCACCAGGCATTGAATTGCTTAATCTCTATCACAAAGTCATCAGTGGTTGAGTGAACTTAAACATGGGAAATATACCGCCTCTAACGTTTTATCATGTCAAGTTTGCACGAACAACGATATGCTTTGAAACGATATGATTAAATTTTGTGTTAGACTTAACAAAACTGCAACTAATACTTATGAAGACATAAAGCAAGCTTTTGGGGATGATGCAATGTCTCGTGCATCCTGTTTTAACTGGTTCAAAGATTTTAAGGGGAGTAGAGAAGACCCAGAGTTGCAGGGAGGAGATGGTGCTCCAGTTACTACTCTCACTGAGGAAACCATCAATACAGCCGCGGCAATGATCAAAACCGACCGGTGTCTGACTGTCAGACAGATGGGTGAACTTCTTGACATATCGGTAGATAGCACTAACACAATTTTAAAAGATAATCTGAAAATGTCTAGAGTGTGTGTGTTCTCTCTTTTACTCACACCTGAACAAAAACAAACTCTTGTCAATGTTTGCCTTGAATGGAAGCGGTTCGTTGAAGAAGATAGGTATTGGTGGAAGAGTGTAATCACTGCTGATGAGTCCTGCAATGAAAAGCCAAAGCACTTATTAGGTAGAAAAAAATTAAGGCCGTCCGAAGAAAGCTAGGGCAATCAAATCAGCGAACAAAGCAATGGTCATTACTATTTTTAACCACAAAGGAATGTTGTACACTCATTCAGTTCCACATGGATAGGTAATCAATGAAGACTACTACAAACATGTTTTGGCTACATTAATAATGATCAGATCTCTCAAAAGTGTCCAGGACTTCAAGGAAACTGGAAAGTTCATCACAACTATGCGCGGCCTCACATTGCACACATTGTGACAGAATTTTGCCAAATGCAACATTAGGGTCGTGCCCCAACCACCTTATGGTCTTGATCTGACACCCTGTGACTTTTTTGTTTTCTACTGCAAAAAAGGAACTAAAGGGACATCATTTTGACTTGGAACAGGATGCAGTAAAGGCTTTGGAGGTGATTCTGAAAACATATAAAAGGATGGATTCTCTCACATTTTCCATGCATGGCAAAGGCGCTAAGACAAGTGCATTTCGCTAAACCCTAGATGGTGAATACTAGGTTGCCCATTATGAACTCCCAACTGCAAAGTGTTTCAGCGTTTCACAATATTTTTTCGTAAAAATCATAAAAAATACTAAATATGCTCCAAATGTACATTTTATCGTTTCGTTTTTCTTCTCAAGAACTATCACATACTACCATCAAAACTAACAAAAAAAAAATAGTAAATAATTAGTGTCTAGAAAAATTGTAAAAATGTTGTACCTAAATTATAACTTATAACCCTCTTTAGGAGCACTAAAACATTTTTGTAAATAATTCCAAGATAGCCAAATTGTTTATTATTTTATACACTATCATAATATGTAGTTACATTTTATATTAACTACTAGGTTTTTTTGTTTACATAAAACACAAAAATGAAAAATGTGCAGTTACAGAATGATCATTGTAGGTAATCAAATAATACATGTGAAAATTCTTAAAATTACCATTGAATAGACAAGAAAAAGTTGTTTAGGAAAAATAGTCATATTTTACCTATATACCAAGTTTTATATTTTTAGTTTGTTGTACAAAATAAACATTTTTTCACCAAAACGAAAAATTCTGGAAAAATTACATAACAATCCATAAATAAGGAGTATGTATAATTTTTTGCTACATGTACTTTATTAGTATAATCTATTAGCTACAAGAAGATATAAAATATATGAATGTATTCCAAAAAAGTATAAAATTTATAACACCAAATGTCAGTATGTGCAAATTGTGTAAACGGCTCTTGAAAATTTGTGCATATTGTAATCATAGTATAAAATATTAACTTTTTTAAGGATTTTTTCTGAGAACAAAAACTGATAAAACAGATATTTCTGGATGGAAATATAAAAAAACAATTATATTCCTGACAAAAATAAAGTTTTGACGTAGGATAATAATAACATACTACGTTATATTGTTGTCGATAAATAAAATAAAAGCGTCGTTTTTAGCGAACACAAATAATAAATATTATTTTTTTTTTTCAAGATCTTAGATTATTATGAGAATGTTAAACTAATACCATATTTTTACATGTCTTATTTGATCAAATTGAATAAAAAATAAATGTTTATGCTAATACCTACATAAATATATATACATGGTTGTAATTTAAAATACTAAAAAAATGAAATATTTTACTCACTCTTAGTTTTCCAGCCTGTTTTAGCCCTATATTGCATTATTTGTATGTAGAATTGTTATTATTAAGATTTTGAAGTGCTACAGCTAGTGCTTTTATATGAATATAATGTAATGTTGATTAGTGGTAGGACTTGTTGAACAATGCCTAAAAGTAATTTCCTTTTATGCACTTCCACTATAATATATTATGTATGAACTACAATACACTATTCACTACACCACACTTTCATTTCATTGCAATCTACTACCCTTGTTATGGTAAATACGAGAGCGTTGTGTATAACCAAAGATGGCTAAACGTAAACTGACAGCCGCTCTTCTACATCATCGTTGTCACGTGACCATTACCAACGTACAGCACGAAATTTCCTCGAGACGGTACCAACTGACGCAAGAACTTTCTGACTTTCTACCCAATTTTTATTCATTTATATCGCAATAAATAATTTATTTATTACAAATTTTTACAACAGCTTGTAACGCACCAATACTGGCTTTTGAAAGAACACGCAAACAAGGGTATACAAACACATTTTTTTCAAAGCAACCAAACTACCTACAATATTGCAATTTGTTTCGTTGGCTAGAGTATTTCATTCACTGCAGACTGACAGTTTGCACACCTGATTCTGACTATTGGTTTTTGTACAATTATGCAACAAACATCAGCTATTTTTCCCACTCCCAACCCCCGCCGGGCAGGAATTGAGCCGACATTTTAAATTGCACGTTTTAATTTTATTCCTACGTTTATAAAATTGTATAGCAAAATTATCAAAATATGAAATGTACAGAACATTCTGCGTCGATTGTTACCAAGTTTGTCATGCTTACTTTATGATAAACATATGTTTTATTGAGTTTTACAAAAAAGCATGCGACGTGCCTACTTTCACGACCGTGTATACGTATATAGGGTTAATGGGGAATACACTAAGGGTGAGAAAATTGTGGTAGATCAGAAATAAAATAATAAATGTTTTATAGACCCAGTCTCAGTCTTTATTGTACAACCTTTGTATATTACTGTATTTATATAAAAATGGTAAACCATATAAGTGTTTTTTATTGTTTTAGCATTTACTGTACTAATTAATTATAGTGGACCTGCTATATAGTGGGATTCACCATGTTGTTTGAATCAACCAGTTTTATCTAATCATAACAAAAAATATATACATTACAAATTATATTTGCATATTTACCAGGCTAAAATAGGAAAACAGCATTTCCAGTGTATTCATCAGATTCGGGTAATCAATTAAAACAGTATTTTTATAGGCCTTGATCTGTTATAGCTACCAATACTAAGTAAAATTTCCCTCAATAATAACTGAAAAAATAAAAGTAAATTAGAATTCAAGTTGATCAAATTGTTAGTTGATATATAATATAGAGTATTACCAACTGTGAGATATAAAGCTCATTTAGTATCATTCTGTGGTAATTTGCAACATGAACTGCACTTGTGTGCTAGCAAAAAGAAGCATATCCGGTAAATGTTAAATTTTATTCTTAATCTTTAGATTTGTGTTTAACACAAATTTTATGAGGCTGCAAAAACTCACCAATCATTTTGAAACATCCTACATTTGAAAATCGCCTCCTCTCAGACACTAAAATATTTATTTAGTATGACATATTACCTTTTGATTCGGCACTGCAACACTGGCTCCTCTACTAAGCAAAGTGGCACAGACTGCATGGCATCCATTACAAGCAGCGACTGTAAGCGCAGTCTCTCCAGTTAATGAGTCCTGACCATCCGGCACTACTTCTGACATGTCCAATAGGTATTCTACAATCTGTAACACAGAGAGCACATCATTAGTGTCTCTAACCATTAGAGTGAAAAGGTAGTTTTAAATTGAATGGTCCTTTAGTACAGTTGCCTCTTGATAATCAGACAGTTACGGGACCGGTGTGGTGTCGGATTACCAAATGTTGCCTGAGGGAGGGAGGGAGGATCATATTTATTGAAATAATAAATTGACAACTGCCTCACATTTGAGATGACCATAAAGATCCAGTACAAAATAATTTTGTTCTTTTTTTTATTAAATAAATGGTGGTTCAAAAGATAAGTAGTCTTTTATAATTCCAATTAGTATTTTTTCTGTCAAATTATTTGATATGTTGTTTTTCAAGAATGATGAGGTGAATTTAAGAATTGTTTCTCTACTTCCAAATAAAAGGCCAATTACTTCCCATTTTACTACATCGTATTTTTTAATTAAATGAGGAATGCAAGGTTCATAAATTTTCTTATTTTCATTGTTGACTAATTCAGCCTGATCTATTGTAGTTTCAAATCTTATTGTAGGATCTATAATTAGGGCATTTTTACTATTTTTTTCTATTTTTCTATTCTATATATTTCTTCTATTTAATCCTTCTGTTGACTGAACATGTATTTTTTCATGTACATCCCAATGTTTTTGTTTGTATAAATCCCTATTTAAACATCAATCACTGTATAAATTTAGAAAATCAAATTAATTATGTTTTTTGGTACTATATATTGGACAACATACATATTAAGGATTAAAAATGATTATATATGTTTTAGTACTTTGCTATTGACAGGTCTATTGCATTAAATAATGATTCAAAAAGATATGTAAGGTACATAACCAACATACTAAAATCTTGATAGTCTTCTTTTTTGTACGCAAACATTCAGAGATGGCTTTTTCTTGAGTGTCTTTCAACATTAAAACGTTGCTAAGGTCAAGTTCACGTTCCTTGTACCAGCGTATCACAGTGTTGACAGCCGACACAGCTCCACGTATTCTGTCTCTACGGCCTCCTCAATTGAGTCTTCTTGTATAGCATCTTGTTTTGTCTTTACTACACTATACATCAGCCTCTAATGAAAACTGAACGCAGTTAGAAACTAACGGAATACTTCAGATGCGGCAATCCTGTTAAGAGACAACATGTTTGCAGTGTACACAGTACAGCCAAGATTGGTGATTCAGACGTTGTCGGACTACAGAGCAAGTCGGACTGTTAAATGTCTGACTATTGCGAGGCAACTGTGGATGACTGATATATTTTATTTCATGGAATATTTTTAACTTCTGCAAACAGATCCTTTCCTACAAAAGTACCCCTGCAGGTAAGAAATGGAGCAGGAACACAATCAAAAAATTAACAAGCTATTATCTAGTATTTAGGAAGGATTTATATTTATTTTAGGAGTATTTACGAAGAACCATTATATATTTAAGTAAATCATTTTTCTTTTACTATCTTTATAACATATTTGAGTAGAAAGCTTAGTCATTCACTATTCATAACTAAGATACATATCGTAGGGATATGGGTGAATATGAGAAGCAAATGAGTGTGATGAGTGTATAATGAAATGAAATGAAAAATGGTTTTATTGACAACAAAGTGTACAAATTGCGAGGTTAGGACTCTCTTACACCTAACCAACAAACAATGTATATGAACGAGTGCAGTCATTGTTACTAACTAAGGTTGTCTGTTCCTTAGAAAGAGTCATTTATTAATAGCCCAATAGCCAGGGCAACTAATGGACCTACAGTTTATGTGGAATCCGAACCACATAGTATTATTCTGATTTTCAGCTAGTGGACTACTGACTACCACCCCTTCTCTAGTAGTGCCCATGTCGATGGCAACCATTGAGCAGACGCTATGTCGGTATTAAGAGGATCAACCACAGAAACTATCACCTACAATCTCCACAACACTTGGTCTCCAAGAAGCTGGGTTACAGCACTGCTCCTCTAGTGCCGGCATGAAAATGCTTATAAAAATGATAAAACGTAATTTTACTACATAATGCATTATTATTTTGTAGATATTTCAAATGAATACCTGTAAACACTAGCAATGACTGTTGCTATTAGTAAAATGGCCCATTAAACTCACTGTATACATAAATGTAATGTTCACTACACATCTTATGTACCTGATTATGTCCCTGGGCTGCTGCAGCCACGAGTGACTGCTGAGCTGCCTCCCTCAGCTCTGCGTCCCCCGAGACTGGGTCTACTACCCAGTCACAGGCCAGCAGGTGCGCAACTACTTCCAAGTGTCCGTTGCGAGCTGCATGTACCAACGGGCATCTGCACACATAGTACACAGTTGATTTACAAGAAATAGGTAATTCTAAGTAATATTAAAGGGACATTACATTAATTTACTTTTTGTTGGTTACTAATGAACTATATTTAAAGCCTAAATATAATCTTCATATCAACTAACACAGACTAATATTTAGTCAAATTTTATGTTAAATTTATTTGCATTTAAAATCATGATTACATCATCTAATTGTCTAAATGTTGGACCATGGTAAAAAAATCATCGTGAACCTCATATCTCTTCATTATTTTATGTAGTGTCACTCATTACTGACTAAAATTGCATTTTGTGTACCCCCGATGCATGTTCAATTATATAATAGTATAGACACATCTATTTCAGGTTTTAAGTATGTAGACGATAATTACCTATATATTACTTCAACAGATTTAAATATTTCAACAAATACTTGCCAGCATGGTGGCTCAGTGCCTAAGGCTTCGGACTGCAGAGGGCAAGGTCCAAGGTTTGAATCCCCACTGAGCCAACGGTTGGTACTTCACTCATTGAATAAAGTTTACGCACAGGCACATGTGAACTGGCGAGTGAAGTTGAAAAAAATTAAAAAAAAAGATTCTCTGTATTCTTAACACAACAAAACAACTGATGCATATAATACTCTGTAATAATAATCATCTTTTCAAAACAATTGTCTTTATTTGCCAATTGCACAGGAATATTTTGTACAATTTGTATTGTTTTATTCTGAGAAATTGTAAAAAAGAGTAAAATAAAATTATAAAATACTTTTTAACAAATATACTTTTAATACTATATGGAATTTAAATTAATTATATTTTTGACATTTAAAAATAAACAAAATTAAATGCTTGTATTTATTGGTTCATATTATCTTTGGCTTGACTAAAGAATGGAAGCTGACCTGCCAGCAGTGTCGCTGCGCCCCAGTGAAGCCCCAGCACCCACTAACAGCCTCACAATATCCAGATGGCCCTTGCTGGCAGCCAGACCTAGTGCTGTACAGCCTTGACTGTTAGCAAGATCTAGTGACGCTCCAAACTCTAGCAGAAGGGATACCATCTCCACAGCTCCTTCATGGGCAAAGAGGCACAGTACAGGAGCCTGTCCAAGAAACTCTGTCGTGTGGTCTGCATCTGCCCCACTTAACAGGAGTAACCGGGACACCTTTGGTACAGAATGAAATATTATTTAAATGAATAATATTTTATAACACACTTTTAAACATTATGTGCATAAAAGGATCGTAAATATGGGGTGGAAAAAATATGGAAACACTCTGATATTATTTTTTTAAGCAAGATTAAGCAGACATATGAAATGTTGCAAAAGCTAAACCAGTGTTACAAAGATTTAATTGATTTTTATCAGTTAAGGTATGTCCCCTCCAGGGTTGGTTTAAATTCTTCAAAAGAAGCATTGTTTGAGTGTGATATAAAATAAATGTTCTATTAAAGTAATATTAATTGCAGTAAACCGGATCTCTTTTCAGAGTTATGGCCATTTGAATTCCATAACTGAGGAAAAGGACAGTATAGGAAACAAAATAACACAATCAAATCAGCATTGAAAACACTATTTATGTTTTATCTTTTTATAAAAGTGAACAGGTAGTTAGAGCTCACTTTGAACTTGTGTTACAAAAACTAAGACATAAACATTGCTCTTCCAATGCTGATTTGAATGTGTTATTTTGATATGGATTAAAAAGTGAATTAAAAAATGAAAAATGTATTGGAATCTTGGTAACACTGGTTTTGTGCAACATTTCATGTGTCTGCGCCACCTTGCTTAACAAATGTATGAGCGTTTTAATTTTTTTTCCCACGCAGTATATATAATAACAACTAATATTTTTAATAGCAAACAAAATTGCATAGTATACTTTTTAAAATCTTGTTGTTAGATTTATGGATGATAATCAACTCTTGTACTATAATACTTGACATGATGCAATAGAAATAAGATAATAATTCTTATGTACACTCAATAAGTTGTAACAGGTCCACCAAATTGATAAATAAATTAATTAATTTAAATAAATAATAAATTATTGCGTAAAAGAAAGGGATATATTTAATTGGAATAAATAATGAATGTTCAAATTATATTGGAGAATTGTTGTAAGTCAGATAGGAAAGGAAACAGAAACATCTGTCACAAACAAACACATTCCTTTCTTTGTCACCAACTCAGACATGGGTTGGGTTTTTTCCAAGAAATATAGCAATAAAACAGATGTCCAAGGGTCTGAGTGACATCATTTGACAAAACAACATTCCACAGTTGCATTCGAAAATAAACCGAACACCAACGAGACGGAAAAGAGTATTCGTACGGAAGTTGACATGACAACTGTAAGGGGAGGGGTTAGTTAGTTCGGAAATCACTCTGTGAGGGCAGCATATGATAGAGGTTAAACATATATTGCAGACGAGCTTTTGAGTCTAACCAATCGAAACGATGCACCTAGTTGAAAAATGATCCGTGGACAGCAGTAGCGGTCGGATAGAGACCTCGTGGTGTAAACGGAAGTGCTAGACTCTAACCCAAACAACATATTGTAGCGGAAGGAAGAGTAGTAGAGGGGAGACCTAAGTCTGACGGTTAAGAGGTGTACCTCGCCCCATTCAAATTCTCTACACAGTACGTGAAGGATGTCATCATCCATCGACATCCCGCGATTTCATGCCTGTAGATTTTTTATTCAGTGAACTTTTTAAAATTCAAACGTAGTATTATATTTTAAAATCATTATTAACAAAGATAAATAAATAGTGCTTCATAGTTTAACATCAGGTTAAAACAGGTGTTTTAAGAATATGATAGTCTACGAAACCATGCGGATAAACTCCATGACTACAAGAACACTCAGCTAAGTTTTAGTAATAATTTAAGTTGTTAACTAGAAGTCAATTATCAAGTTTTTAGATAATATTATTTTGAATTTTATTTTATTGTAATGCAAATATTAAAAAAGTAATGTAATGATCTTGAAGAATATAAAATAAATTAAATCTGATAAAATAAAGTCTGTTTGTGTATTATATAGTCCCACCGATTTACCCGTTTAAGACCTTGAGAGAAGAGATTTCATTAAAATAAAAGAAATTAAAATTTATCTAAAAGTTTTAATTAAATAAATTGAGCAAAAGTAATTAATGTAACGACCTCATAAAGGCAGAACGTTACAAAGTCTCCAAAACAAAACACTGAACGTGATAAAGCACATTTATTGTGCTCCTTATGAAAATCAGAGTAAATATAAAATTGCTTGAATTCAGGCAAAAATGTATAATATGATGCTAGTCAGGTTGTTTAACCTTCAATTTTATAATTGATTACGATGAAAAGTATTTGGACAAAAAAAAACACTGTTCTCTTTATGTAAAGGAATAAGGTTATAATATTTGGTCCACAAATGGCTGTGATTTATTTATTCAGAAAAATATACAATAATATAATGTGATATTAAATATTTATTACCTTGACATTAGGGCTGTAGATATTTCGTAACGTGCACAGTGCCTCTGACACATCGGATGACACTGAGGCTATCCAATGAGCTTGCAGATCTCTCGACGAGTTTTTGTGAAGGGTCATGTTTTTGTACAAGTGGGCCTTGAGGATGTGATGTCCTAACTCCTGAGTCCGCTCAGCATCCAGAGGAGTCTGTAGCCGAGATAGGCGCAGTGCTATGCCTGCATGTCCTGACCTACATGAGTAGAAGAGATTTTATGACAAATTTTAATGTATGGAAAACTCTTGTACAATGAAGAAACAGATTCAGCTAATATATCAAAGAAACTTAAGATGTCGCTATTGAGTCTTCAAGGTTCAAGAATGACGTAGAAATTATGTTTAAAAATTTATGTCCTTATTCATTTTTGGACGTAGGAATTATGTCCAAAAATAAAATAATTGTTGGTATATATTTTGCCCATTGAATGACCATTTCCTTAACAAGAGGAAACTACGATAAACTTCATATTTGTGTTCAAGTGAATAGAATGAAAAGGCAATTACTTGTTACAACTTGCAAGTTATCATCAATATAACTTAGATATACAAAAATAAATAATAAATAAAAAAATTTGAGTACTGTAATAAAAAAAACTTGGCACAGATGGTAATAACAATGCGAAATGTTAAAAAAATTAAGGGCCAGCCTACATATCACATTATAAACAGTGCAGCATTCTCAAGTTTGACGAATCTAAAAATTAATGGTGAAATCAAGCCTACATGATTCTAAAATGATTAAAACAATCTTGTATTTAATGGTTTGAAATTATTAATTTTTATTTGACAAAAAAAAACCCAGACACAAATATCTCTGTTATCAATATGCTTTTCAAAATCCTTTATTATGAATTAAATTTAAAATTAATAGATAAATCTGAACATATTTATGCTAACTTTCCTGGATACAACTCACCTTAAATCACAGATAAACTTATTGCTCTCTCCGTCATCTCGTCTGATCAACCATTCTCTGAACGAGGGATGGAAGAACATGTACGTGTTGTCCAGCCTTTTGACCAGTAAGCCAGACAGGAGCTAAAAAACAGGAGTCATGTACAATAGGTCCAAGGCAAGGACTAAGAACAACTCGTATGACTAACAACTCGTATGGAGTTTGTTGTTTGTAGACCTATATGAAGGGCACGAAACAACAAATAATCTGTTAAGAGGAGTGAAAAATGTTATTTATTCAATATATTAAATCAAAAGAAAAATCTCAATGAAGTTGTTAATTAAACAGTAATAAAAACAAAACTAATTTTTGAATTTCATTTAAGAAGTCTTTAATGGTTTTGTGTTAAAGTTTATTCCCTTGTTTATGCTACAATATTCCACCGTCATTTCAACCAATACTTTGATGGTGGAACTAGTCTGGATACCACTTCTATTTGCCATACTATGAATACAATCACTACATCAGCTGGTTTTGTCCATCTGTGTGTGATAAATGTCCCTGCCCTTCATATCCACTCTTATCACTACATTGATGATGGAGCTGTCAATTCTTTACTTCATCACAATTTTTATTTACTTATTAATATTGTCTATGTTGGTTAGTTAACTTGATGACATTTTGATAATGCAACTAGTTTGAGGTTAGCAAATTCAACTGTCAACGGATATGAGTAATTGTGTTTTAATTTATTTTTCCAATATAAATATCTTACCCTGCTATTGCATTACTGTAAAGTCATTGTATTGTCTCTTGTCACAACTGCCCAGAACACAATTTATCTTTAGAGATTACTTTATTTATTTTTTGTTTTGCAGTTGAGATACAAACTTGTTCGATTCAAATGAGCGAGTATTTATTGTATAAACATTCTGTCAGGCCTGTTTGGAAAGAAACTGACAGATCAATAAGTATTACAAGTTTCTAGTACAATTCTGTTTCTTTTTTAATATGGGTCTATCACTTACACCTACACTCCTAAGATCCTCCTCTAGATCAATGACACTCAGCCAGTTGAATTTTTAAGAAAACAATACTGAGCCTCAAACACGTGACAAGTCTCACAGTCAAGACTTCTAATATACTTTTATTTATTTATTCATAAGACGCCGATCGTTTTATTTATTTATCGAGTTATTTATTCATAACTCTCTTCAGCATTCTTAGAAACATACTATAATCGTTATTGAAAAATAAAAAAACAAAATCTGTGTTGTAAAAGCCTGTATGAAATAATAGGTCACTGAACCACATAATCCACATTATGGGCAAACAATTGGATTTATTGAGCAAAAAGTATAGAGCAGGATTTGTAACAGGTCCACCAAATTGATAGGCAAATTAATTAATTTAGATAAATAATAAATTATTACGTAAATGAAAAGGGACATATTTAATTAAAATAAATAACAAATATTTAGCGAATGTTCAAATAATATTCAAAAATCATTGCAAGCGAGTGATAAGACCACCCAAGAAGACAGACAGGAGAGGGGCGTCTATATTTGAGATACAATGACAGATGTTTTCTAAGAATTGAACGAACAACGTGCCTATTCATTGTCGTAAACAGACAAGCGCCATCATGTCACCAAAGGACGAGTCCAAATGGTAACAGAAAGGGGAGGCACTAGAACCAAATAAAGGACGAATCCAAATAAAGTGTCTAGTAACAAAAAAACCCACGGAGTGCAGCACAGTACGGGCGAACAGTATACGATATGGGCATCGACCTCGTGGTATAACCGGAAGGTCTACACTCTAAAAACCCAAGACCCATAGTTGTACCGGAAGAGAAAGTAAGAGTGGGGGGATTCGAATTCAACGGTTAAGAGACATTTCTCTTCCCATTAAAAGTCAGATCATAGAACGTGAAGGATGTCATCATCCATCGACATCCCGCGATTTCGTGCATGTAGATTTTTTATTCGATGAATTTATTAAAATTCAAATGTAGTCTTGTCTTTTAAAATCATTTTTAATAAAGATAAACAAATAGTGCTTTACGATTTAATATCAGATTAAAATATGTGTATTAAGAACACGATATAGTCTATTAAACCATGCGGTTGAACTTCAAGACTACAAGGACACTCAGCTAAGTTTTACTGATAATTTAAGTTATAATCTAGAAATCAATTATCAACTTTTTAAATAATATTGTTCTGATTGTCATTTTTAATATATTGAAATTGAATCTTTATTGTAATGCAAATACTAACAAAGCAACGTAATGATCTTGAATAATGTAAAATAAATTAAATTTTGTAAAGTAACTTTTGTTTCATTATACTACGTCATCTCACCGAATTACCCGTTTTAGACCCTGAGAAAAGAGATTTCATAAAAATAATTCAAAGAAAAGTTAATTTGTTAAATAATTTAATTGAATAAATTAAGTGAAGTAATTAATGTAACGACCTCTTAAAGGTGATACGTTACAGAATGGCGCCCAACATGGGGCGACGTAGTATAATAAGTAGTAAATTTTAATCTATTCAAAAAATATTTAAAATAAAGAATTATAATAATTTGTCAACAATAATTGACAATAACATTAGTAAAGAGTGCTGAATTCATGTAATCTTCATTTAGTTTAATCAATTGATTGAGTTGAGAAATTGAAAAGTGTTATAGGCTAGGCTATATGATATGAATAATGAATTAAATACATTTTAATACATTTGATTTAAAATAAATTAAATATAAAAAGAAAAAATAATAAGAAAATATTTTTGTTTAACTTAAATTCAATATTTATTTGAGTAAAAGAAAAACTGTGTAGATTAATAAATTTTGAATTTATTAAATAATAATTTATAATAATGGCTGATGTTAATGTAGTCCAAAACTCAGAGTTGGATTCTGAGGATTCAGATACCTCTCTGAGTGTTATCAGGGAAGCTAATATAAACAAAAACAAATATGATAAAGCTAGGCCAGATTTAAATAAAGAAGACACACTGTCCAATATAATGGACATGCTAGTGAAAATAAATGTAAACATAATAGATATAAACACCAAACATGATAATCTAGAAACTCAACTGAACAAAATGAACACTAAATATGATAATTTAGTAAAGATAAATAAGGAAACTAATACTAAATTAGAGGAAAATAATAAGAGACTAGATGCAGTAGAGGCTAAACTAGAAACTAAATTTAATGAAATCAGCCTCAGACTAGACCAAAATGAAGTTAAGATTAATGAAATAAACATTAACCTAGAAACTAAACTTAATGAAATAAATAATGAGCTTAGGAGAGATATAAATGAAAGAATAGATAAGTTTGAAGATAAACTTATAAACAATAAAATCAAAGAAGTAAAAGTAGGTGCTAATAAAGTCAGTGAAATAAAGGAGGATAATGTAGTAAATGAAATAAATGAAGTTGAAAATAAAGTTAGTGAGATAAAGGAGGTTAATGTTGTGAATGAAGTAGAGAACAAAGATAGGCAAGAACCTGTCAAAATAAATAATGATAAGGACAGCCTATTGTCCAATAAAATAGAGTTGCTGTTAGGAGTAAATAATGACATAAATACCAAACTGGAGCAGATTGAGGTTAAGCTAGGAGGAACAGGTAGTAAGATGAAAGAGATGAATAATAATAAGATGAACTTAAATGAGGAGGAAACTAATGTGAGGTTAGATTTGCTGGTAAACATAACCAATAAAATAAACGCTAAACTTGATGAAATAAATGTAAGGTTAGATGAAAAAAGGGTTGATATAAAAGAAGTAAATAATGATGTAATAGATCTGAACAATGAATCTAATATGAAAATAAATGAGCACATGAATGAAGTTGATGATAGGATAGGGAGTAATAAAGACAACTTTGTCAATGAAACTAAAAGAGTAAATGTAGACTTTGTTGAGTACGAGCTAGATGAACACTTGGAAGCAAATGCAACACTAAGAGAGATAGGCTATGAACTAAATAACAAAATCAGTAGGCCTAAAATAAATAATGAAATGGAAAACCAGATAGGGTATCTAAACACAGTGTTAGATAACAAAGTAGAACAAATAAACAAAACCCTAGCACTTAGTAACTTTAATTTTGAAAGTGTAATAGATGACTTCAGATGTCAAGAAAATAAAAAACTAAAAATGATCAGAAGTAGGATTGAGGAGCTAAATGAGTTCTTTGAGTTTGAAATGGAGATCATAAATAAATATTGGGGCCTAAACAAACAAAAGGAAGTTGAAAATAATATGATGGGGGGTGAAAACTTTGACTTAAACATGGATGACTTTGTAAACTATGTAATGAGATACTATGATCTCTCATGTTTCTCAAACTTTAAATATAAAAAGAAAAAATCTAAACCAGTGCTCTCGGATAACTACATTTGCTCAGAAAACTAAACCATAAGCTTAGCTATTCACTGAAAAATATTTAGAAATAATAATAAATAAACAGCAATTGAAACAATATAACTTTAATGATAAGGGGGGTTGTATAAAAATAAATAAAGAAAGTATAGAGATGATTATTTAAATGATAAAATACTTAAAGATGTCATTTAATAACAAACAAATAATAGGCCTAGTTGAAGAATTGTAATATTGACAGTAAAGTGAATTTGTGATTGAATAAGAGATTTAAATATAACATTGAAATAATATGACATTCATGTTAAACTAAGATGATAAATAAATATGATTAATAGTAAAAGTAACTATTAAAAGAAAGAATATTCAGAGATGCCATAATAATAAATATATGGTAGGCCTAGTAAAAAACTTGTAAAAAAATAATGATAACCAGAGAACTGTTATTGACTATGAAAAATATTAAATGATTTAAATGAAACTTTGATAATAATATGTGTTAAATGAATATAACACTAATAATGAAATGATTTTTAGGTGAGAATGAGATAGTTTGAGGAGATGTTTTATAGTGGCTTGTTTCATAATCCATGAATGTTTATATTGAATATTTTAAAATAATAACCTGATAAATGAGTAAAACTAGAAAGAAGTATGGAGATTTACTAAAATATATTGTTGTCATAACCCATGTATACATAAATAAAATATGACCCAAATAATAATACAATGACTAGGTTCACATAAAATGAAATAAGTGAGATAGGCCTATCTTGTAAAACTTTGTATGATAAATAGTTAATGCTAAACAATGTTCTAATGACCTGTCAATGTTCATGCTAAAAAATGATTTAAATAATAATATGACATGACTCAGAGAAATGTTAGAACATGATGAAGTAAATAAGGTATAATGTAATACTTTGCTTTTGTAACTCTTGTATGTTGACATTGAATATAATCCAAATACACACATTGTGTATACTCTGTTGAAATAATGAAAGGAGAATTTCTTTACAATACTGTGTTATTGTAATTTGTTTGTACTCACATTGATATGACTTAATGAATATAACAATAATGATTCAAGGATGTGTTTAACTAATATGATGGAAGGAGATGTTGAGAAATATTTTACTATAATAACTTGTTTGTGTCTATATTGGAAATAATAGGATGAATGTAATTCTGATACTGAATATGATGATTAATGTGAAACTAGATGAATTTAGGAGAGAATAGGATGACAGATAATTCTTACAATTTGTGTATGTTAATATTGATTTAACTCACTAATGTACATTGTATGTATTTTGATAACGTATATGATTTTATTCAATTTAAAGAATTTCATGAAGGGAGAATAGCCAGTGGTTAATAGCAGTATGATTCGACCATAATTACAACTAGTCACTTTCCAAATTCTAAATTCCTTAACGCCAAGTACTCTATTAATCACACAATGGCACAGTGTTACAGTTTCAGGTGTTGGTTAACCTTGACAATAGCGTCTAAAAACTAAAAGCTTACAGTGATCTGTAGCATGGCAAGTCCCCATTTACCAAAGTCATGTTATAGACACCCATAGATTAGTACTTTGATAAATAATATGGTAAATAATGAATTTAATATGATAAATATGTGATTGTAAAATTTGATGATGAAAATAATTGCAATGTTTGATGATAATTTTGTATAAACTTTTATTTGTCAATGATGCAAGAATAATAATAGAAATAATAACTTGATATGAATGAAAAATAATAGTAAATATGATTCATTATTAAAATATCAATAATGAACAACCAATAATGAGTTATTTGAAAATTTTCAAACTTAATAATGATAACTAACATTGCATATATCAATTTGAAATATATCAAAGCAATATTAGTAGATGTATAAATAATTAAAGTTTTGTATACAAGTAATATGTGTGTATACACAAGTAATGATCAACAATATGAAAGATGATTAAATATGAGTATGTTTAAATATTTGTAAACAATTTTTTAATTAAAAACAGGCTATTTCTATAATTAACAGTCTGTGATTAAATTGAGTTATATGTATTACTTATTACAAAAGGTAATCAAAGTGAAATGACAATCAGGTAAAATGATTGTGAACTAGAACCAGTGACAACTAGAACATTTTGCGAAACATGGACACGAATGGACATGAGTGCCAGTGGTGTCGCAGACGGGGGTCAGGACATCGACGCGCCAGGCAAACACGTGATACGGTGGAGCTGTCAGTCCAGGAACGCACCAGGTGGTGGTGACTCATCCCATTGACACGGCTCTACAACACTCCCATACACTAGGACAACGACACATGCTCGAGAACAACAACTAGTGCATCAACCAGTTGGACATAAGACAATCTTTGTTTTGCTGTTTATAGTCTCTCGAGACCCATAGACTTGTGAATCAGATATTCACTGAACTTAATCGTAGTGTTCAAACATTTGAAACTTGGAATGAACACGCGAACCAGTGAAAAACTTTTTACGTGGACCGTTTCCAGTTTTATAAAAGTGAGTGAATGTTTTTAAGCTTTGTCAAAATAAGCAATAAATTCTGAAGAAAACCAATATTCTACAAGAACAATTACAATGTTCCAGAACCCTGGCCCATACTTGAACACTATGGTGTTGTAAATGAACTATCCCAAAGTACGTGCAGTGACATCAGACCCACTGGCGTAGCAACAACTTGACAACATGTCCCAAACTAATAAATAAAAATAAAATATGATATAAATGTGTATGAAAAGATAATAGTAATGAATAGATAATATATAACAAGTAAATAACAAAACAAAAGTATAAATAATTTATAAATAATGAATCTTTGATAATGAAGAAATAACAATTGTATTGATTGACAATTTTATTATACTCTTGAATAATATATAAATAATAATTAAACTTTTTTAAAATGATTAAAATATTTTTATGATTAATTACAAAATGACTAATAATCAGAAAAACTTGCATCAATGACAGACTAATGTAATGTGTCTATTTTTTATTAGTAAAACATAATTCAAACTGTACTTATATTGATATAGGATTTGATAACTCATTGATTTTGATTATTAATTTTAATGAAATAACTTAACAATTAATGATATATACTTCCAAAAAATTGATCATTTGTCTAATGATCAACAACATGTAAGATGTTTTGATGACCAGTAAGTCTAAGAACTAATGAAATATGTAATGATTGAAAATTTATTTAAAAATGTAAAGACTTGTTTAAGATGTGATGATTTATTGGAGAATGTTAAAGATTGTATAATGGTTTGAGAATGTATTTGAAAATGTGATGATTGTGTAAAGACTGAGAATTTATTTGTAAAGTTCAAGAAGGTTTAAAGAGTTGATAAAAGATTTAAGTAATTAAAGAAGGTTTAAAGGAATGAAACAAGATTTTGGTATTTCAAGAAGGTTTTAAGGGTTGATTATGGATATCAGTATTTAAAGAAGGTTCAAGGGAATGAAAATAGATACAGAAATTAAAAACGGTTAAAGGGATGATACAGGGTATAGAAACTTAAAGAAGGATAGAGGATTGAAAAAAGACATAGGAACTTAAAAATGGGAAATGGATTGATAACGGGATTAAGTATCTAAAAGATGGTTTAATGGTTTGATTATGGATATTTCCATTTAAAGACGGATTAAAGGATTGATGTCGAAGTTAAGAATTTAAAAATGGTTAAAAGAGTTGAGAATTTATTTGAAATATATGACAGGGTATTGAAAAATGACTGACAAATTAATATAGGATGTTGATGAAATACTTAAATAAATAAATGATGATTCATTTATAAATTGATGAACTATATAACATGTTATGGTGATGAATAGTCATACGATTTTAATGATGATGTTGAGATATGATAACTGTAAGTAAGTGAATGATTAATTAATTTTGAAATGTAACCTAGTAACTGATGACTTATATTTTGTTGATTTTGATATATGACTTGTGTATTTTGATGGATGATTTCATATTGTGAAATGAGTCATTGATTTTAAATAAGAACTTGTATAATTTTTGATGATGTAGTGATCTTAGTTGTATAAATTTTGAAATGGTATTTAGCAAATGAGATAATTTGTCAATGAATACTAATCATTTAATGATTAAAAAGAAATCATAATTTAATGATTAATTAATTTTGATAAATACTTGTATAGAACTTAAAGATGTATTAATTGTTGTTGTATGAATTTCAGTATGTAATGTATAATTTTGTTTGATAATTTTTAATCCAAGACTGATGGATTTTTGATTGACAACTTGTAATAATTAAAAATATATTAATTTTTTATGAACAATTATGTACAATGAAATGAGTTGTTAAACTTTTGATTTATAAATTATAGAATTGTTAGTTAACAATTTTGATTTATTGGATTACTGTTTGATAAATGTAACTTTTGAATTATTGATTTTTATTGATAACTGTGTAGGATGTGATGAATTTTTTGAATTTTTAAATCATAAGTAACTAATTTGTAATTGATAATTTTATGATTTATTGAATTGTAATTGATTAATTTGTATTAATGATTTAATGGACTTATTTTGATAAATATGGATTCTTAAATGTTGATAAGGAGATAATGATGTATTGCCATAGAATATGTAATCTGATATTGAATTATAGAATAGTTAATAGACTTAATTTACTAGATATAATAAATATTGTAAAAATGAAACTTATCTGAGGAACAACCGACAATTTGGTGAATCGTATTTAAAATCAAGATTTTTTGACTCGCGTTACACACACATCGCAAAAAATCGGGGGGTACTGTAACAGGTCCACCAAATTGATAGGCAAATTAATTAATTTAGATAAATAATAAATTATTACGTAAATGAAAAGGGACATATTTAATTAAAATAAATAACAAATATTTAGCGAATGTTCAAATAATATTCAAAAATCATTGCAAGCGAGTGATAAGACCACCCAAGAAGACAGACAGGAGAGGGGCGTCTATATTTGAGATACAATGACAGATGTTTTCTAAGAATTGAACGAACAACGTGCCTATTCATTGTCGTAAACAGACAAGCGCCATCATGTCACCAAAGGACGAGTCCAAATGGTAACAGAAAGGGGAGGCACTAGAACCAAATAAAGGACGAATCCAAATAAAGTGTCTAGTAACAAAAAAACCCACGGAGTGCAGCACAGTACGGGCGAACAGTATACGATATGGGCATCGACCTCGTGGTATAACCGGAAGGTCTACACTCTAAAAACCCAAGACCCATAGTTGTACCGGAAGAGAAAGTAAGAGTGGGGGGATTCGAATTCAACGGTTAAGAGACATTTCTCTTCCCATTAAAAGTCAGATCATAGAACGTGAAGGATGTCATCATCCATCGACATCCCGCGATTTCGTGCATGTAGATTTTTTATTCGATGAATTTATTAAAATTCAAATGTAGTCTTGTCTTTTAAAATCATTTTTAATAAAGATAAACAAATAGTGCTTTACGATTTAATATCAGATTAAAATATGTGTATTAAGAACACGATATAGTCTATTAAACCACGCGGTTGAACTTCAAGACTACAAGGACACTCAGCTAAGTTTTACTGATAATTTAAGTTATAATCTAGAAATCAATTATCAACTTTTTAAATAATATTGTTCTGATTGTCATTTTTAATATATTGAAATTGAATCTTTATTGTAATGCAAATACTAACAAAGCAACGTAATGATCTTGAATAATGTAAAATAAATTAAATTTTGTAAAGTAACTTTTGTTTCATTATACTACGTCATCTCACCGAATTACCCGTTTTAGACCCTGAGAAAAGAGATTTCATAAAAAGAATTCAAAGAAAAGTTAATTTGTTAAATAATTTAATTGAATAAATTAAGTGAAGTAATTAATGTAACGACCTCTTAAAGGTGATACGTTACAGATTCTTACACAAATATTTCACAATGAATCAATGTGGCCATAAAGCATTCTGTAAAAAGTCTGTCACTGGGTGACGAGCTAACAAAGTTGATAATTTAATTCTATGCAAGCCTCCATTATACCTAGCTCCATAAACTTGCAGATTGTTAATGAGAGGAACTTCTTCTGGCAGCCTCGACTGCTGCATTTCTGTTCACATTAAACAAGCATGCACATTATCATTCTGAATAACAGGGTATAAAGTATTTTAACTATATTCTTTCAATTGAAATGTGTTCCTTACCTTGAAACGCTGCAGAAATTCATCCCAAGAGAGGAATTCCGAGACACACAAAGCATTTACTGAATAATAGATCTCTAATAGAGTGAGGGGGTAGAGTGCAGCAAGGCACACACTCAAGATGGCTGACACCTGGAAATACCAAAATGATTGACAAATCGTTGGTTATCTAAGCTTGTCTAGTTAAACAAGATATTCTGGATATCATTAAAAAACAAACAAGTGTTTTGTGAAAGGAGCTTGGCTAAGAGGGGTTGTGAATTCAAACAGTGGTCTATGATGAACTAAGATTGTTCCTTAAATATTATTAATTTTTTTTGATTTATTTTTTTAAAGAACAGTTTGTCATAGACATTGAGATTGAGAAAAGAATAAAATAACTTGCAAAACTGGTTCCTTTGCACATCAAACTATTCTCTAACATACCATGTAATAAATATAAAAATATTTATATTTATACCCATATTAGTACATTTTTTACTCTAAAATGTTTTGTTGAGTTTAAAATAATTCATAAAGCTAAATACATTTGTGTTAATATTTTGTAAACACAATGCTAGTTAGATAATTGTTTGTAGGTTTATATCACTATAAACATATCATCACAAGCATAAGTCAATACAACCTAAAAACTGGATTAGAAATATATTACTATATTTGCATTTCTATACGTTAGTATCATTTAATTCACAATGATAGCTTGTGTATTTACAGAAGGGAGACAATTATAATAATACTAATTATTATATTTATTTTCAGAAGACGCAAAAGAATATAGTAAAACCTGTTATATCCGGCCTAATATGGTGCCATGGAAAAACTTTGAAGCCGGATTTGGAATTACCATAATAAAGAAATTGTTTTCATGTAGCTAATGCATTGCGGGTAATGCGGCAATGAGTTGAAGGAACTACGTAATTAATGAATTGCTTAGTACTGAGCTCTAGGGGTTTTCCAAAATATTTGGTAATAGTTTTATAAAATAGCACACATTTCTATTTAATAAAACTAAAATACTGTTGGCCTGCTAGTATCATATTTCTTAGTTGAGGTACTTTCTGGTCACGCAGTGGAAAGAAAAAAAATATCAAAGGATTATAAATTTTATTTTATATTAGAACATACATACAATAGTAAATTAAAAAACAGTGAAACAGTAAAATACAGTATTCTATAAAAACTCGTACTAACGTACAAGAAATGGCAACACAATAGCAACTGTTTGATCTACTGACAAACATTGATGAGAAATGCCAGGGCCTTGTTTCCAAAAATTAGGCGTTAACACTAATTGATTACTAACTAAAATGATTGAAACACTTATAGGAGAAAAGTACATCAGCTCACAAGAAAACTAAAATAAATTCTTGTTAAACAAAAAACAACTTAACACAATGGTAACAAGCAAATTACATGATCATTCAACAGCAAATAAATAAATCACAAATAATATTAATTGGTAGAGACTAAAGAATTTTGTGAAGATGTAGAGTCAGGAAAAATATCAATAAAATTAACAAAATGGAAACAATAATGTGAAAAAAAGTGTGTAGTTATATTTTTGAGTCTATGCAGTTCAATTAATGTAATTTCCCGAATAACCAATCCAAAATCAACATTATGTGTGCCAATGAGATACTGTTTTAATGACTTTTTAACCCTTCCTACGCTGTACAGGAATTTACCATTTTTATAGGAAGCGCTTATTTGCATAAAAAATAAATTTTATATTTTCTTAAAGTTAATTTTACTTTTTAATACTTATACGAAAATGGATTGAAAAAATAAAAAATGTAGTTCATAATAATTATTTAAATTTTTTTGTATTAATTGAAAAGCAATACAAATTAGTATGAAATGACAGGTTACCATTGTTGTCTCTCTTTGCTTCTTAAAAAGCAATTAATATGAATTATTATTCTAAAAAGGCAATTCATTATTTAAAACTGTATCACTAAAAAAAAACAAATACTGCTTTACAACATCATATACATATTTTTAGAAATTTTGTTGATTATGGTAAACTTCAAAGCAAACAATTGGATGGATAGGAATAAAACTAAAAAGGTATTATTAACACATAAAAAACTAAGATCAAAAGATAAAAACGATATATACACAATAATAAATAATATAAAAAAGATTTGAGCTTGTTAAATTTAGATACTCAATCACAAAACATGATCACACTTGAAGAATGATGCCACACTCCCACTAACGCAGACATCTGCGCACGCCAGCCACTGTAAGTCCACGTCCCTCCACTGGTACCAATTGTAATTGCTGTTCACGTGAATACTATGTATCGGGAATACCCATTGAACATTCTCCTGCACTCTTGCGGACATTACCGACACTATAAATTTAGCTACTAGAGTCAGTACATAAAAATGGATGTATCCATAAGCCATGTTTCAGGCAAATTTAGATGTGATCGATATATCCATTAGCCACTTGGAAATGGCTAAAGGAATAATCTAAGTTGAAATTTACATTGTTTTTGTCAATTTCATTGCAAAATATTGGTCTTAAGAATATCAAACTCTTGGCAGTCTAATTATGTCAGCATACATTGTGTTTAGACAGGTATAATCATGATTAATTACCTCCCCCCCTCCCTGAGATTGCTACTAATTTTAAAGAACAAAAGTAGCTAGCACCTTAAACACAAATTGATAGTAAGAGGTAAAATATTCAATTTTTGTTCATAAAGGAAATGAGTTCATTCTCTGATGCACTTTGCAAGTTGTTAATATGTTTAAGTTTTTTGAATCGTTACCATTAATTTATAATATAAAATGTACGTGCTCAATCAGAATGGAATAGCATAGTTCAGTTTTGAATAAACGAATGCAAATTGGGTAGTACAATTTTCTTAAAAACATAAATAAATAATTCCTCAAGTAATTAGTATGTTTTTTCTAGTTTAGCTTCTCATCTATCAGTAGCAATAGGTTGGATGCTCGGTCCTCTTAATACCGACATGGCGTCCACTCAATGGTTGCTATTGGCGTGGACACTACTAGAGAAATCTGGGATGTCCATGTTGGGTGGTAATGTTTTGTGGGGGAGATTACTGAGTATCAGGATTGTCAATTAGCTGAAAATCAGACCAACACTACGTGTTTCGGATTCCACGTAAAGCTGTTGGTCCCTTAGTTGACCTGGCTGTTGGACAATTAATAAATTGCCCTTTCTGAGGAACAGTTGCTCAGTTTGTAACCAGACTACACTCATATCACCATTCGTATTAGCCTTAAATTACACACAACGTTGTGTTGGCGTCTCATATGTAAGAATGACCTAGGTATTTTACAAAGTTACTATGAGTAAAACTGCTACAGGAGCTTGGATTAACTGTACAGTTCATTGGGTGGAATTTACAGTTCATATTAGTAAAACATTTTTATTTTATTAATAGTGTTAATTTGACTGCTACAAAAATATTCTTTTTAATTAATTGATATAAGTTCATAATATATTTATAGTGGAAGGAAATAAATATTAAACATTTGGAGGATATTAGTGCATTATAAAAGAAAAGTCTAAAAACATTTTGGTGTTATTCTAAATAAGGCACAATTGTTGTCTTTATTGTGAAACTAGCTTTGCCCCCAAACCCCCGCTTCATGTGTTGATTATGGTTGCTACCCAAGTAGATCACAAATGATACCCATGATACCCAAGTAGATCAGGGTTACTAAGGTTGATCGTGCTACCCAAGTTCATCCATAATTGGCTACTCATGTTGATGACTGGTGTATATTCAGGTTGATTATGATTGCTACCTAAGCTGATCATGATTACTGACCAATTTGATCATCGCTGGCTATTGTTGTGGAATAAGCTCGGCCTATAACATCGCTGTACAAAGCTATCTGAATATGGATGTGTCGATCATATCCAAACTGTGTATGTATCATGTCAAGTGTCTTGGCGCCTCACATACTATACAGTCTCGAGGACAACATTGTAACCTCTACCCCACCCGTGTGCATGCAACGGTTTAGCCTGCTTGTCTAAACATAGTATCACCTTCCGTGAGTCACATGAGGATGCTTTATTTGGTAGTGCTTTTATAAAATAAATTTTAGACATAAGATATGGACTCTAACTGTATAAAATCAAATTATTAATATACCTAACACATAAGAATATAAATTGGGCAAACCTAAAAAATTACAATTAAAAAAAATAATTAAATTATTTCAAAACATTAGTTACACAAAAACAGATATTATAAGAAATCTATAATAGATAGAAACCAACTTTAAAACTAAAAGTTTTAGATAATTGTATGTCTTATTTTAAAGATATGTTAAAGATAATTGTGTGTCCGTATCTTAAATGCTACATGATGAGACGTCTTCTTACAAATAAAATGAATATGTATTTTATCATAAACACAAATTAAGGTATATACCTACGGTGGTACTAACCCACCCCCATATACATAGTGTTACTGACCCACCCACCCGCCCATATACATATGGTGGTACTAACCCACCCGCCCACCCATATATACGTACAATGTTACTGACCCACCCGCCCGCCCATATACGTAAGGTGGTACTGACCCACCCGCCCACCCATATACGTACGGTGGTACTGACCCACCCGCCAACCCATATACGTACAATGGTACTGAATTATTTACTATATGCATTCAGAATACAAATTAGTTCAGTCAGAAAAATTAGAATGGAATAAAGACTTTTACTCTGTATGTTGAAATGAAAAGTTTTGACTTTGTATTGTAAAGAAAGTAAAATTCACACAACATTTATTATTAATTCGTTAATTACTTTGGTTAATTACAACACTTTTTTATGCTGGTAAAACTTACTTGACCAAAAAATAAAAAAATACTCGCTGCTTGAAAATTTCATGTCACGGTTTTCTACTGAATTAAAATGAGCTTTTCATTTAAATGCTTATATCAATCGTCCGTCACAACCACGATGTAATAATCTGCTATCGTTGCAGTTCCCGTTTCTTCCTGTAAAAACCGATATGCCACATGTGTACCTTAAAATTAGTTTTATGGATTAAAATGCTGTTGGAATTAAATCATGTTCTGTACAGCCCAGCTGCCTATGTTATTCTTATGGGAAAATTTTGATTTTTAACCCCCTAAAACAGCCCTTATTTATTGGAAAATTGAAAATGTTTGAATTTTTCTGGTCTCAAAATGGTTAGACCTTCAGTCCAAATTTCAAAATTTCCTACACTTCGAAGTGGGTAAACATTTATATCAATCTGTCAGTCAGTCAGTGATATTAACCCATTGCGGATCACTGACGAGCTCAGCTCACTTGCAGTGGCTGGGCCTAGCGGCACAATGAAGAGCCCAGCTCCCATAAGCGATCTGTTTTTACTTTTACCTGCAAATAATTACAATAGACTCTACTAGATTGCGTAAGCGTCTCTAATTATCAACAGGATATTTTTTTAAACTGATTTTGTTTATAAAAATTTTCATTAATATCCAATAGATCACAGTAGTATGTTGAAGTTGAAGAAGCAGATTATATTTTGTTCAGTAATTTAATACTGTATTTAGTTTAGATATAGTGTGTTTCTGTCCACGTCGGTGCGATATAGCAAGTAACATTGAGGTTAGTGAAACAGACACAGAGGACTGAGAGGAGGCCGTTGTTGTCGCCAAGCCTAGTCTAATTCGATGACTCAGATGTTGTTATCTCTTTGCCTAAACTGCGTGCGGCATATTTAGATTATGACTCCGACATCGTCCCCGCCATTCTAAATCCTGGCTCGCCGATATCCCAGCAGGCCACTGTTACTCTCATCTAAGCAATTACCTGCAGTTTTATTGCTGCGTGCTGTTACTGTTCTGCCGGCACACAAATTAATTTGTACCCGCTCGGGCTTGCGCATCTATATAAATCAACTCGCAATGGGTTTAGGGGTGATTCAAATTGAAAAATTACACGAGGAAGATAATCAAAAAAGAAATTTAGAATAGAGACAGAGGAAATAACCAAAAAGTATATGATACTACTTTTAAATTTTTTATTGGTTCTATCTTTTTCTAGTTTTTATTTTTTCTGTTGAAATAAATATAAATGCTAATTTACCTTTTCGAAAGACTTGATGGTAGGAAAGCGTAAGTTGAAGTGCAGGAGGTAGATTTGTGCGAGAGAAACAGGTAAAACCTTGTAACTAGCAGACTTGGCAACAAGTTGGCCTCTCTCAATGAGGTCCAAAGAGAGCTTAGCAAACAAGAATGAGCCCTGAGCGAGGCCTGCTAGGTGTTGACACAGGCGGAACTGTCCTGCACTCCCTGGCACAACGTTGCTCTGAATGCTGGGACTATTGCTAACTCGGAAGTTGATGTAGTCAAGAAGATCCTTCTGGACATTCTCACAGTTGCTGCTTGAAATGTCCAGGCTAGAAACAAATTACTGAATGTGTTAATTACAAGGTTAAATTACTCTAAAAGATATTTTGTATTGACTTTAGGCTCTATAAACAAATTATTACAGTAAACAGTACTATCACTAGATACTAGTGTGAACCACACCAAAATAGTCTGATGATGTAGGTGTTGTGAGTGAAGCCCACCTCCTCACTTCTTGCCCAGCAATGTTGTCAGATATAAATTTACTGAAAAAATTGATAATCTGTCTGAACATACGTTGCAGTAAACAAACATCATCATTTGTTATTATAAACAAATGTACATGTTTTGGTTATGTATATTTAATGGAAGAAATAATAATATGTTTATATTAGTTATTGTTTTTAAATGTTTACTTTATATTTATTTATTAGTATTTTTAAATATGTTTTATAATTATTGGTTTATAATTTTTATAAACCACTAACCACTAACCCATCCCTTATGATACAAAAATGCTCAAATCTCGTTTGTCATCTTCTTTCATACAACGTTACGTTTTTGGATTGCAAATGAAATGTTCAATAAAAATGTATTCTTGTAATTTTTTTGTACTCCTAACCTTTTAAAAGTTAATCAGGATCAAAATGTTCAAAGTGCCGCCATTTGGAAAATATTTTAAAAATTTGTATTTTTTTATTTCAGTAAGAAAATGGTTTTATTAATGTGTATATCAAATTTGAACTCTATAGATTAAATTGTTTTTAAAATAAAAAATAATTAGTAAAAAATATAAAATGGCGGCTGTACGGGTACCAGAGGTGATTTGGAATTTTTAAATAGGATATTATGTCTTGTTTTGACCCACAATCAATACCTAATAGGATCCTCAGAGAGTTCAGGGACACCCTGTATATAGTTAACGTAGATATATAAATGTATTGTATGATATATAGATGTATAATGTAGATATATAGGTGTATGGGTGGGTGGATAGGTAGATACTTTCTATCACTTTGAGCATTATTGAAATAAACGTATAAAAACAACATTAGATTTGAGAATTTAAATAACTATCTACAAACTTAAGATAAAGTATTTATAGGTGATTTTAAAGTGGCACAACAAAACCCAAATCAAAAGCTGACCTTTGATCACTTCAAATATAAAAAAAGAAAACTATTGTGAATGTTCTATGAAAGACATGTCATAGATTAGCTTCTAAATCCACTTCTACCTAGGTTCAACATTTCATCAGAGTTTGACTGGAATCTTATGTTATTGAATCGTAAAAACACTAACCTCATCCTGTGGAAAGGTAAAGGTGGCATGACTTCCTCCAGATGTGTTCGGACAGTGAGGATGAACTTTATCCACGAAGGACAGGCAGGAGCATGTCGAGATATGAATGCGGCAAGTGTGTCTCCTGCATCAGGCCGATGATACTCTGCCTCACACAGTGCATCAACAAGTATGATTGCCCGCTGACATGATGCTAGCTTGCCCACACGCCGCAAACTGCATAAAGGCTCTATAATGCCTCGCTGCCACGCCACATCCGGAGCGGCTATGCACTCTTTTAATGACAGGGACACCTGAATCATTAAATAATAATACTATAGCAGAAAAGCATTTTCTGTAAATACAGAAAAAAAAAAAAAAACTCAATATTTAACACATATACAACTCTAAAATATTTATTCTAGTTAGTAGAATATTGTATTCAACCATTTAAAACTGTAGTTGTGTGAGTTTTACCTTGATAGCCAGATAAATAATATTTAACAATCAACTAACTAAGAACAAGTGGCATGTTAAGAAATTAAGTATGTTAACAAAGACCAAGAAGACACTGTACTATCAGCAACCTATCAGCTTTCTATTTGGTTTAAAGAAATGTCCTTTTACTCTAAAGATGAGTAAATGAATTTTAATTGTAATACACTGTTACCTCTTAAGTAGGCTAGCTTCTTGTATTATATTTTTTAAGGTTACTATCGCAAAATGTTGACAGCTTATAGCACCAATTGTGTGTATAATGGTCAAATAAATTATTTGATTTGATTGTACCCTAACAGGCGTAACCTGAATCTAAAAAGAAAAAGGTTAATAATAAACAGAAGAATTGTTTATAAACAATATAAGAAAATAATATATGAGAATCATATTTTAAGTTAATTTGGCCAGACGAGCTGAAGAGTGAGCTCTAAAGAGTATTGAGTATGTAAAATTTATCTAAAGAATTTTTATTACGTCACAATTAGAAACAAAACTCTTACTTTTACTAAATAATATTTTCAGATTGATGATCTAACAGTATACAAAACTACTATTATGCAATTTTTGGATCCATAGAGAATGCATCAGAATGCTCTCAAAAAGTCTATACATTGAAATATTTTTTTATTGTAGATATAGATGTATGTGTTTATTAAACAATTTATCTGTTTTATTTATTTATTACATATAACAAAATTAGTCATAAAACACTCATTTTAAGTTGCTTCTTTTAAAGCAATTAAAGGATGGGGATACATAGCAACGGAGTAAAAGAGTAGGTGGACTAAAAACCCTTGGTCTATCGGACACCAATGAATACACATCTATAAGAAGTGAAAAGCCAATGTTAAAAAGTCAGAGTACCTTTATGTAATTTTACTATCTTGGTGCGGCCAGCGCTAGGTTGAGCTTGTTGCACGGCAGCCTAGAGGGAGAGGGAAGATTGCAAACTGCTATGATAATGAGAGAGAAAGCAACCCAGCACTACATATCGGCAGCAACGCTAAGCTCTGTTTTGTCTGCTTCAGGAAATCTGACTATTTCCCTATCTCTTTTCGATTCTTATAGATTATAGATGTATTCATTGCTGACACTCTGATATGTACCAAACATTTTGTTGACACAACAAATAATCAATGAAAGATGTAGTCACTCAAAGATGAATTAATTCAATTCATTTAAGAAATAATAACCTGGAGGTGGGGTTCGCTCTGTAGATACTCTTTATATGCAGCCAGCTGCGGAGCTTGGCACAACTGTGCTGCTATCGAATGGATGAAGTCAGGAACTAAACATGTTGTGTTGTTGTCCGCCTGCCACATAATCAAAATAAATATTATGTTGCCATCCAAGTAAAAAAAGTAGGTTTATCAGTAAATAAATTATCAAATACTTAGATATTATACAAATATAAAGTTAAGCAATGATACCACTACTTACAATATTTTTGTACAGATTTAAAAACTAGCAAAGTTTTTATTACTGAACAAAATTCTAATTTTCAAATGGAAGGTGGTAATGCGCTGAATAGTTCTTACAATTTTATATAGATTGTTTTGATACATTCAAATTTACTTTGCTGGATTTCATTCATGAGGCTCTAAATTAGTTCACCAACATTGTAGGAAGCAACCAAAATGATTATCTTGTTAACCATTACTTATACAGTAAATATACACACATAAATTGTGGAACTACATTTACAGTTGCCATGGAATTTCTTGAGCTGTCGAATTCGTTACTGTTCAAATTCTTAGGGTTTAGCGGAGGGGAAGGTTATGGCATACACATGCGTGACTTTGTACTAGCCTGACATGCAGATATTGGCTACTGCTGCTGATCAGCTGATCGGAGAGTGGAATGTCTCTGGATTTGTATTTGTATGGAAAGTGTTTCTTATTTAGAAATGTTAGTGCAATTTTATAATAAATTAGCCACATATGTTATAATTTAATTAAAACATCTGTCTATCATTAAAGAGATCCAATCGAATAATGTTCACAAAGTTATTCACAAGCATGTATTTCTTATTATAAAACTAAATTACTTCTGCATACAATAAGACTTGAACAGTACTTTTTTACTCACATAGCCTACATTCTATAAATTCAATACATTTTTAAAAATTTTTTATCTTTCTTATTAAAGGTTAAACAAGGATAATAATGAACTATAGGTAATTATAAGATTATAATACTAAGTAATATGATTATAAATAAATATCAGTGAGTAATCAGATGGAAGTTGTGTTGTAAAAAAGGTACCTTTGTGGGCGTGGTGAGTTAATTTTTACAGCAATGCTAGTAGCTCGCTAAATGCTGTACATCGTCAGAGATTCCCCTCCCCGCGACACCGACCGTGACATAAGCCACTACTCCAGGTATCCCGTGGCCACTGTAGTTTTCTTGGTAACCTTCATTTATATTGTAAATTACACCCATAAACTGTGAATTATATTTAGTTTTAATCCATTATTAAGTTGAATAAAGGATTTAGGTATTTTTTTAATGAAAAATTTTCATTTGTGGAGCATGTGTTTTCAATGTGTAGATTTGCTTTTTTAATTTTGGGATTTATTTGTAGGTTGTGCAATTTTCTGACTGATTTAAAGGTAATAAGCTTCTTTTATATTCTTTAGTTCGCTCCAAATTTGAATTTGGAGCAGTTATCTGGCATCCATTTCATGCATGTCTCTCCGATACTTTTGAAAATATCCAAAAGATTTCTTCGGTTCTTGTATTTTAAGGAATTTGATCACTATACAACGGTTGTACCATATGTTGAGTTGTTATCAATGTTTGAACTGGATTCCTTATGCAGGCGTCGGCGGGTGGCTATGTTGGTTTATCTGCGGAAGTTGGTGTGGTCTGTTTCATCAGGTTCACCAAGCTATTCATAGTGGGAACTTCGTAATATTCAACTCCCAAAATAGCTCCAAATTGTTTAAAGTATGCAAATTTTGAATTTTTCTAGGGTTGACATTGTTAGATAAACTTAAATTCAAAATTTCACAATTTTATGACACTCTGAAATAGGCAGAGATTTAGGTTAGAGTGATTACAATAGTTTTATAATACAGCAACATACTTAATAAAACAAAATGAACAATAGTACAACAACTTACCTGACAGAAATGGTAAGCTACAACATGAGATGCTAGGTGTTTTATCCTCTCCGAGACTAGATTGAGCTGGCAGTAGATACTCTGAGGCGTGGGTGATTGGGCTGGCCTATCCTTCCCATTGCACACGTACAGGTCTACAATGTATCAATGAAACACTTACTTTTTTAAGGAATATTATATTATACTATATTATGAATATAAATTTTATCAAGGACCATTTTGCAACTTATTATACTCTTAAGGCCAGCATTTCTTTTACGATTCTCCATTTTTATGGAACCACTGCTCTGGGTTTTTGTTTAGACCTCAATTTGCAATTGCACTGTTGAATTCCTAGTTAAAATTGTATACCTATAATAATTATTTTTTTAGAATTAATTTATTTCACTATGTATTGCTATGTATTTTGCATAATTTGTCCTTATCTAATTAGTATTAGATGTGATAATTAGAGTAATAGAGTAGTTGTTTAAAGCCTAGCTTCATAAGCGAAAGGTTCTCAGTTCGATCCCAATCAGAGTTGTAACAAATTTTGAAAGGGATCAGCTGATAACCACCAGCTGTTCATTTGTCAATGGACTGACAAAGTGTCATTAATGACACTTTCTAAGTTTTATTGTCATAAATAAACACATACATTTATTATTTGATACAGTGGTTAAGCAAATCAATAATCATACTTAGTAAAATATATTGAACTCAGAGTCATTGAACATTGTTAGAGAACAGTTTGCCTTTCATGTTAAGTTTGGAGTTGATGTGTGACCTTGTCGAACACTGCTGAGCTTCTCCCTCTCTTTTATTAACAATTACCTTTCCCTGACCTATATTAATTTAAAATTATTTCTACACTCAAATAATCTAAGTTTTGTTTACAAGTATTGACCTACCTTGTTTGTAGGTGGGTTCACGACGCCGTCCGAAGCAACTATATTCGACAAGTTGCAGCAAGAGAGCAGTCTTACCAGTCCCTGGGAGTCCTGTGAGAAGAGCACCAGGCCCTGCAGCTCCCAAAACCTCCTCTAATCCCCGGATGGCCCAATGGCGCCCCACAAACAGTGGGTCTGGCTCCTGCAGAGGCACTTCGAAAAACAGTGGTTTTAGAGTCAGCTGTTGTGTCCGATACTGTGCGAACCTCACTGCAACAAAATAATCACATTTTACTTACTGAACACAATATAAATAGTAACATATTAAAATGGTTAAAAACAATATTGATTCAAGAAATGTTTAAAATCAATTCTTTCATAAAAGAAGTGAGAATTAGGTAATAATACATAAATATTTTACTTATTTTTATTAAAAATCAACAAAAATGACATTTATTTATACTATTTTAAAATGTTATATACATAGATTGTTTTCATTATAATGTGTCTTGAAAAAGATTAAATTCATATTGTTTCCTAAAT
>JAQJVL010000263.1:427387-647906 GCA_035578905.1 Stictocephala bisonia
TTTTTATGTTCCGTGATTTCTTTTCTGTGTTCTTGGCGTTGTCGGCAAGCTCGCCATTCTAGCTTGGCAGCCGACAACAACATGTTTTTTGGTTAGAAACGTTTAGGTAAGTGTTTGTAAAATTGTTTTTTTTTGTAACTGTTTGGTTAAAAATATTGTTTATTGATCTCTCTTGTGTGTGTTGTTTCAGAAATTAATAAAGCTGTTCCTTATTTGTGGAAATGTTTTTATTTTCAGCAGGTCTAGGATAGGCCCATGTGCTGATATAAAGGTTATTGTGATTTCTATTTATTGTGATATTTCATGTATTTCTATTTCTTATATTACTTGTCCTGTTAAAATTGATTTTAGATATAATTAAATTTTGTATTTTAACTGTTTTATAGTAAAGTCAGTATTCATTTTCTCTTTTTATAACTATTTCAATTGATAGGTCTAACAAAAGGTTTTGTGTTGTTGCCGGACACAGCAGGATTTTTAGTAATGTAATGCTGAGTCATGTAAATGTTTATTTTGTTCTTTATTATTTTTGTTTAGTTAATTTCTTTAACCAGTTGTACTTGGTCTTTTGTTATTTTAGGTAAACACTTAATTTAGTATTTATGTAGTTTTTGTACTACGGAACCAATGGGCTGGGACTAGCCTCTTCTTGCGTCCCAGAGGAACTGCCACTTTTTCACCCTTTCCGCTCTGTCCATTCATAGGCCTCCAAGACGTAAACATCAACATACAGGTGACCCAAACCCAGTTTATTTTCAGACCCTTCTGGCCTCCAACGATTGAACATTTTAAAGAATTAACACTTTGAAGCCTGGGCCCTTAGTACTCCGTTTGGCATGGAATCCTGGGGGTTTTATGTTCACATTAAAAAAATTTTAAATGCCTTATAAATTTCATAAAAAGGTTATATTATATATCTTTGTAAAGGGGAGAAAATTCTCTTTTCAATGATGGGCAAAACTTTAGGTGTTGTACATTTTTTTATTTTTTACAGAAGCTACAAATAAGTACAAAAATATGTAAAACAAAAAATAGCTACATATAATAACATATAATAATATAAAATATAATAACATATAAGCTAAATATAATATAAGCTAATATAAGCTAAATATAAATAATATAATAATATAAGCTAAATATAATAACATATAATAAATATAATAACAAAATATAACAACATAAACAATGTTGACATAAACAATACCGCTCGGCGCGCGCTCATTCCAAGTCTCACGTCAGCTGTTACGATAATTATTTATCCAAGACCAGATGTAGATAAAAAAAAATAATAGACCGATAAAATATAATAACATATAATAAATATAATAGCAAAATATAACAACATAAACAATGCTGACATAAACAATACCGCTCGGCGCGCGCTCATTCCAAGTCTCACGTCAGCTGTTACGATAATTATTTATCCAAGACCAGATGTAGATAAAAAAAATTAATAGACCGATAAAATATAATAACATATAATAAATATAATAGCAAAATATAACAACATAAACAATGCTGACATAAACAATACCGCTCGGCGCGCGCTCATTCCAAGTCTCACGTCAGCTGTTACGATAATTATTTATCCAAGATAAAAAAAATTAATAGACCGATAAAATATAATAACAGATAACTAAAAGACATATTCAGATGACCTAAACCCGATTATATGCCGATAATAAAGATATAATGAATTAAATATGGGCGCCCGAGCTATTCTCGGGCGTCGGCGAGTACGCCAGTTTGCTTCGCCCGATCTATCTTCGGGCTTAGGCTTCAAAGTGTTAATGTGTTTTAGAAGAAGCTCCTGTGAAGTGTCATCTCATATGAAGAAACATTTTGATTTTTTTTTAAGAAATGTCATTTCAAAGTGAGATATTTTTTTAGATTTTATTTATATTTTTTTGTTTATATATTTCTTATGAGGGATTTTCTTTTAAAGAACAGGATTCTCAGGTAATTCTTAAATTTGTTGTTCCCATTAGGGGTTGTCCAGTTTATCCTGCTGGATTTCGGCATAGTTTTAATTTAATTCTTTTGTTTTTTCAACTTTTCCAAATTGGCCAAAACCTTCCAAATTTATTTTGTTACCCATGGCTGGTAAGATCAGCTGCCATTTTAAAATTTTGTCTTTTGTTATCTGTAGTTATCGTTTTCTAGTTGTAGTTTATTCATTCATGTATTGTACTATTTATCTATTCTTGTATGTGTTCATTATTATTATTTATTTATTATTGTTATACATTTTTCAGCGCTCTTTATTTATTTATTTTAAAAAATGTTATTAGGCCAAACCGATTTTTTGATATAGCTTACGTTTTATTGATACTTTGTACGGTTTATATTTGTTGATGTTGTTTTCTTTATTTATTTCTTTTGCCTCGCGGCCAACATATATTTATAAATTTTCTATAATATTTCATAAATATCGTAACTTTTCACAAACGGTCAACAGCCCAGTTTGTCCGTAAATGTTTACATATGTTTTGTATCTTAATAATTGTTTTTAATACTTTTGAATACATTTTTTTTAAATTTTCATTGTAATAAACAATATTTTTGCTATTCAACTTGTGTTTTTTTTGTTCTGTGTCGTCCTCCTGAGTCTGGTGCCCTCGCACTCACCCTCGATGGGTCCAGCAATATTTTGATAGTACGAGAGTGGGTTGCAAGTTTCTTCAATAGGGTTTCAAACAATATAAAATTAAAGTTACTGTTATTTTTAACTGTTTTTATATTAACTCTAATGTAATTAATTTATTTATAATGTTTTTACATAGTTTAACTCTATTATTAAAACAAATTGTGTGTAACATTTATACAGTTTGTAATTTACCATCAGTTCAAAAACTTTCTTATCATATAAGATAGGAGAAATGTAGTAATTAGTAACTACTAAATTGTTAATATTTCATTTTAATTTATAGTAAATTTTTTTAACATCCAACCCATTACCTAAGGGCAAAAGTTTCTTATTCCTGATCGGCACCTTTTGCCAACCGTTTTTGTTTGGTGTCTCACCTTCACATTGGTTGGGAAGAGTGTGTCCATGTGATTCAGTTACTATTCCTTCATTAGAGCAATAATTGTGGTCATTGCCCATATCAATAAACAAAACTTTGTTTACATTTGATGGGTTAACCTTTGAGGTATTCGTTTACTTTGCAAATAGGTTCAGATCAATTTATTGGTAAGAAAATACACAAGTAATCACAAAGACACAAACTTCCTTACATATTTTAAGTATTTTTACATTTAAAAAAACAATAATTATTAAATATTTATAAAAAATATCAGAGGTAAATAAACACAGTTTTACTGAGAAAGGTATCAAACAGATGAAAAAAACATACAAAATAATTATATTTATTTATTTACAAAACAGTTGTTATTAATTTACTAAAATCAACCCAATTTTATTCTTATGGAAAAAAGAAATTTTGAGGGGCTGTTGGTACCCCTTAGGAATGGAGTTTTGAAAAATCCCTCCTTAGTGCGCCTTTAAGGCATAAAATAAACATATGTACTAAATTTCATATCTCTAACTTATATGGTTTTTGCTGGGTGATGTTGAGTGAGTGGGCTGTCAGTGAGTGAGTCAGCACTTGTCTTTTTATATACTGTATTTAGATACCATGTTTTGTAAAAGGATCATATGTTTAAAGAATAAGGTTTAGAAAACTCAGGTTAAACCTTTTAACTTTAAAGGTAAAGAGCTAGGTTTTTTTAGACGTGATATATGTTCTGGCTGAGTGTGAATGGTTCCTTGTATAAAGTACACCCCCTGGAAATGTCATTCAACTATTTTGGAATGTACTGTCATCCAGTACATTTGGGAAGGTACTATGTCATTTAGTACATGTGGGAAGGTACTATTGTCATCTAGTACATTTGGGAAGGTACTATGTCATCTAGTACATTTGGGAAGGTACTATGTCATTCAGTACATTTGGGAAGGTACTATGTCATTCAGTACATTTGGGAAGGTACTATGTCATTCAGTACATTTGGGAAGGTACTATGTCATTCAGTACATTTGGGAAGGTACTATTGTCATCTAGTACATTTGGGAAGGTACTATGTCATTTAGTACATTTGGGAAGGTACTATGTCATCAAGTACATTTGGGAAGGTACTATATTATCTAGTACATTTGGAAAGGTACTATGTCATCTAGTACATTTGGGAAGGTACTATGTCATCTAGTACATTTGGGAAGGTACTATGTCATCTAGTACATTTGGGAAGGTACTATGTTATCAAGTACATTTGGTAAGGTACTATGTCATCTAGTACATTTGGGAAGGTAGTATGTCATCTAGTACATTTGGGAAGGTACTATGTCATCTAGTACATTTGGGAAGGTACTATGTCATCTAGTACATTTGGGAAGGTACTATGTCATCTAGTACATTTGGGAAAGTGAAAAAAATCACAATATTTGAAATCCTGAAATGTTATTTGAAAAGGTTTATAAGGAAACTTGTACAAATCATGCACAATAAGCAATTGATCTAACAATTACATGCTGGTAACGTCATTTTTACTAAAATAAAACAACCAATCAATATCTACTAGGGAATATTTTGTAAAAGATCACTATATCAATGTACAGGGTGGCGCAAAAAGAACGCATGAATTTGAGTAACGTAGTACCAGTGGAGGGGAGCGGTCAGTGACCGCCGAGCGACGCCATTTTGTTGGTTGAAGTGTCCAGTTTAAGTAGCAATGGAGCAGTGGGACGTGCAGCATCGCGTGTTCGCTGTTGAACACTATTTCAAATCAAATGAATCTGTCATCACTGTTCAACGAAAATTTCGTTTACAGTTTAATGTCGCGCGTAATGGTTCGGTACTTGATCGCAACTCGATACTTCATTGGGTTAACTCGTTTCGTACAACAGGATCAGTGTTGAAGAGAAAATCGACTGGTCGCCCTCGTACGGCGCGAACTCCGGAAAATGTTGAAAGTGTCAGAGCCTCAGTTCTTAAAAGTCCTCACCGCTCGGCTAGACGGCGTGCTTCGACCTTGGGGATATCACGTCGATCGCTACAGTGCATCCTGACATGTGAGTTACAATTCCACCCTTACAAGATAATGATTGTTCAGAAGCTCAATGAACGTGATTTTCACGAACGAAGAGTTTTTTGCGAGAGAATGCTTGATGTCGTTGGAAAGGACAATAATGTTGTAATGCTGAGTGATGAAACTTATTTCCACTTGAATGGCTCAGTAAACAAGCAGAATTGCCACTATTGGGCAGCTCACAACCCACAGGAAATGCATCAAAAACCACTGCATTGTCCTAAAGTTACGGTATGGTGTGGGGTCTCTAAAATTGGCATCGTTGGACCTTACTTTTTTGAAGAGCGTGACCAAACAGTCACTGTTAATTCTGAACGATACGAGACAATGCTATGCACATTTTTGCAGCCAAATCTTGAAGCTTTGGGGCTCGATATGGAACAAACATGGTTTCAACAGGATGGAGCCACAGCCCACACGAGTAATCAATCTATGGCTGTCGTTCGAGGAATGTTTCCTGGTCACGTAATTTCACATTTCGGCGATCTCCATTGGCCTGCACGTTCGCCAGATTTGACTCCTTGCGACTTCTTTTTATGGGGACACCTGAAATTCAAAGTTTATCGTCGTAAACCTCAGTCACTCGAAGAATTGAAGGCTGCAATAAGTGAAGAAATTGCCGCTGTATCACAGGACACTTTGAAAAAAGTTATAGAAAACTTTGAAAAGAGACTTGCAATGTGTATTCATGCAGAAGGACGCCATCTTTCTTTCTGATGTTATTTTTAAAAATTAGTTAATTGTCTTATAATTATTAACACCCAACTCTCAAATTAGGTTGTTTGATGATTGTTTTGGTGTAATTAAAATTTTGGTGTGATTAAAATTAACCAACTTATAGCCTTTTAAAATCCATGCGTTCTTTTTGCGCCACCCTGTATATTAGTATATTGGCCTATTGCCCTTACACCTATATCAATGTATAATATCATTTTATGTTTAATAGTTATATACTATCACGATACCTAGAAAAAAATCATAGATAACATGCAAACTCCCATGACATCACTGTATTGAATGGTAGCGAGTGGAACTACAAATGGATACATAATACCCTTTCTAATTACTGTTGTTATGATTCAAGATGATTAGCTTGCTTACAATTCAGCTGAAAGTTTTCATGTGGTTTTTATATATAAGTTATATATAGATTTTATATATACTAGCTGATTTGCTCGTGTGACATCACAGTCTACTGCATATCCTTGCCGTGATACTTACCGTCTGTAATTCCAGTTACCGTGTATACTACTTATTTAAAAAGCTAAACTTTTCCTAATAAAATGTTCAGTAAACTAATAGCTCTGACTAAAACTCAGAATCAAAACACTGCACACAACAAGATAAAATCTTCTCGCCTCCCACAGTTTCCACAAGTGGGGAAAGTTGTCATGTTAGTTTTTAGCCGATGAAAAAAGTTGCAATTTGTGTCTGAAACAGCAAGTAACATCTTCATATTCAGTTGAAAAAGGTGAATATATATGCATCTACTCTTACGCATTTCATGGCAACGGGTATAGATATTAGGTATGTAGAATTTAAGGTGTTAATAAACTACTCAGAAAAATGTTTAAGCACAAAAATCATTACTAAATATTAGAAGAGTACTTACTGGTGACAGAATGCCTGCGACTGAGAGGGCTGGAGGAACAGTTGCTGTGTCCAGACATGGACATGAGTGAGCCTACACTGTCCGAGGACGGCTCCTTTAGGTTGCGGTGAGCGTCAGCCTCAGATGAACCTGAGCAGTGTAACAGTTACACATTTGTTTGTATTTTTTTCAGCTGATAAGTATTTTGAAGTAGTGTTTGGTAAAAAAAAAAACAAGAGTTACTTATAGTCTAGTTTTACTTTAGACTAATTTATTTGAAATAGTGTAAAGGAGTCAAAGTTTTTGATATTTCTATCAATTTGCCATTAATGTGCAAAATTTTCTTTGAGGAACATAATTAACTTTAATGATAACACCTTCCAATAATGTTAATTTTATTCTAAAATCAGGTTTTTGGTGATTTGATAAACAAATGTAACAATAACAACTTATCAATAGTTGTTTTTATTATGATTCCCTCTAGATGCGTACTAGTGGAATCGTGAACTGTGCTGTTATACCAATCGGAACGAAAAATATTAGTGGATTTAAATTTGTTAGTTAACAATTATTATGTAACTAAGAGAAAAGAACAATATTTCTCCAATTACTTTAGTTAGTGATGTGTTAAAAACAATCATAGATTATCTGATAAGTAGTCCTAGTTGATGATAAATGTACTTTATTAAATACCTTGTATTGGCACAGTTGTCATTCCGGTCGGCCGACACATAGTGATGTCTTTGAAACAACAGTTGCTGTGCCGATCGGGATGACTGTTGTTAAGACAAGTTAAGTTTTCGTAACTTGTGAGTACTGTACTGTCCATATGTAGATAACTACGTAGTGTAACTCTATACCAATCAACTAGGACACAGAGTTACGATTGGTACTCAACATTGCTGCATCAATACATAGCTCATTTCTAGTTTTTAAAAAATGTTATTCTTGTAAAAATTATAGTAGGCCTTCAATACCCTTAAATAATAGTTTTTCCCTTTTTGTTTTTGTATATAATAATTACAGTTTGACATTTCAATACTTCAAAATCCCCCCCCCCCTCGTAGTCCATAAAATGTTGAACTATTGAGGTTTTACTGTAGCCCAAAGATTTTGAACCTTTGGTCCGCGAACAATTTTCATGTGGCTACGAAGCAAAAATATAATGAAAAAAAAAAAATTAATGCAACTACTGAAATTTGGTTGATTTTGTCTCAGACGGTTTAGTTCAACTTACTCAACATGCATCTCCTCCATTTTTTAGTAAGTTTGGCTAACTTCATTTAGTTCTTGCCGCTGTTGTGTAAATGCAAGTCTGAGTGGTAGAGCGAATTCTTTCTACTTGTGTCTAATTAACCTTGGTTTCAATAGTAGTTGGAGAGTTGGCCACTGCGGGTTTGAGCGCTGGCCTCACCAACACTGCTCAGTAACGCACTATTGCCTATTAATTATGTTGGATGATGTTCCTCGTGTATTTTATTGCTTGATGATTGTATCTGATTAAAATGAGCAAACAGATAAAACTCTCGGGGTTTTTTTTTTAAGAGAACAGATAATGAGGATACTAATGCAGATTGTTCTAACAGTAATAAGCCAGTGCTAGCTCAAAATTGAGTCAAAGTGGTCCTAAAGCTGTCAACCGTAAGTAATGCCCTGACTACATAGCATTTGATTGTTACCTGAATGTGTAATTTGTGTGGAGGTTTTAAGTAATGAGGCAATGAAGCCGACATTATTAACTAGACACTGTGATACAAAGCATAAAGCTTTTGTGGGAAAACATGCAGCTATTCAAGGGGAAGGAGACTGCACTAATCATTCTCAACTCATGATAGAGCTACTTTGAAATTATCATACAAACTTTAACCCAGAATCGCAGAAACCTAAACACTCTTTACTGTTGGAGAGGAGTTAGTTTTACCATGTATTTAAGGAGTTAGTAATTTTAGGTGGTAAATACGCCCAAAAATGTTAATTATTCATCTTACCAATGATACTGTTAGTATGAGAATTAGGGATGTGGCTTCAGATGTAATGTACTCAACTTGTAAGAAAAATGTATACCTCAAAGATACTTTCTTATATAAGATACATAGAAAAAGAAAATAAAAAAAATTATCTGAGGAGTTCCTGACTTCAACTGCACACGACAGGAAAAAAACATTTTTAAAGCCACTGACGAATATTTCCAACTCAGAAACCTTTCCTGGAAAGACTATTGGACTTTACAGTGATAGTGCTTTGGCAATGACAGGGCGCTAAACAGGGTTGCCAAGTTTATTCAAGAAAGAAGCAAACAATAATATTGTTTTAACTTTTAACGTACTGTATCATTCATAGGAAGATGCTTGCTGCCAAAAATTAAGTCCTGAACTAAGTGTGATTTGACTACTGTGGTAAGTGCCGTGCACTTATAAGAAAGTAGCGCTCTTATGCACTGCTATGCAAGGTAATGGAATCTTTCCCTCAAGACTTTTCTGCATACTGATGTTTGGTGGCTGCCCAGGGGAAGGTCTTAGCCATTATTTATGAACCTAGAGAAGATGAATGTATGTTCCGTGATGAAAAATTAGTCAAAACACTGCATGACGATGAATTTATGACTCGTTTAGCTTTTTTCGCTGATGTTTTGTTTTTTTTGATGTTTTGTTTTGAACAGCTTAACATAATTAATCTTGGCCACAGAGACCATCTAAAACTGCACTTTACTTTTGGATAAAAATTGATTTAAGACAAACTTGTTGCCATTGGAGTCTGAAGCTGGAAAAGGATCGTTTGAAATGTTCATCTTGTGTTCAGATTTTATCTCTGAAAATTAAAGCTTAAATAAAGATTATTGGTTAAGTCCTACACTAAAATTTTACATAATAAGTTTAATCCAATACATAGTTATTTAAGATTTTCAAATATTTCTAGATGTGTATAATAAAACTGTGTGGTTTAAATTTAAATTAATATCAATATGTTTTTATTTTTAATTTAATAAAATTCATTGATAACACTTTTGGTCTCATCTCATTTACTTATTGTCATATGTGAAGGTATAAATAAGTAGCACTTATTTGTTATGTTCTATGGCCTTAAGACATGAATTTGGAATCATTAAGAATTTGAGCAAATAGTAAAGAATACAAAGAAATTTACAATATTATGTAAAATGCAAGTGTAAATAATTGCTTGATAAATAAACAAAAGAAACAAATTTAATATCAACTAAGATTTTCATACTTTTGTGAGAGATGGCATTTTGTGGATTTGATATCGATATCCAATTTCTGTTTTCTATTTGAACTGTGAATGGCTGCCTAAAAAACAACATCCTCATGAATCGTTTAAATATAATGATGTTCAATTTAATAGGTGTGAAAATAGTAATCTTACCATTCTCGGATTCTTAAGGATACAGTGGTCCTCAGAAGTGAAAAGTTAGGAACCACTGCCCTAGCAAACTGAAGGAAAATATATGTGTTATCTTTTAAGGTGCATGTATTCATGGTTTGAATAATTCCAATACATGTTTTACCTGTCAGAGTGGACACTGGACTGGTGTTAGATGAGGCAAGGGTGCCAGCTTCCAGGCTTGCTAATGATGAGATGGAATCATGGCTGTGAGAACTGCGGTTGGCTGACCTGGACCGTCTACGAGCGTTGTCACCCAGCAATAGGCCTAGCCTCATGTACAGGTCACTCTGTGAGCTCTTCTTGGGCGGCTGACATACAGGCTTGATGTTACCCCCTTCATCATCTGAGCACATCAATAAATTATTTGTAAACCATAATTTTACTGTTACAACACTGAACATTATTCCGTAAAATAAAGGCAACATGCGTATTATCTTTCAATTTATAAAGTCATTTAGGAATTACAAAAAAATGTCTCTAACACAGAATTATAAGGAAAATAATTTTGTTATGTTTTTTGTTGATGTGTAATAGTGAATTAGTGAAAGTGTGCTGTAGTTTCTGAGGCTAAACAGGACCGTATCTCGCTAGTCCCAAACTTTTATGTTTAGTTTCTGATTTCTAATAATTTCAATATATCAGACTCATAAGAAATAAGTCTTAGAGAAGCTTATTTAACAGGATTTTGCCACGCCCTGTGACAAGGTTATAGCTGTATTCCAGTTAATATTAACACTTTCTGATATTAAATCAAGTTATTCTCATACATAACACAGTTTTATAGTATAGAAAACCCTCTAAGTCAACTTTGGGAGGGTGCAAAGTAGCGCAGTGTCAGAGTTAGTGTACATTAGCGTAAACATTAGTCTGTGAAAACCACTTAAATGGTTTCTTTTTATAACCACAACCTTATTGCCCATCTACACCATAAGAAGGTCCTTCATGTCTAATTTTAGCTTCATAGACTCTTGATGACTAAATATAGTGATCAGACAGTGAAGAAGTAAGTCATAAATAAATGTAGGTTTTACACAGGTTTAGCCATGTAAGGACATCCCTTACAGACATTCTTAAGCAGGCTATGTTGTATTCAAGTGAGTTTAGAAATTTTCTCATTGAAATCAGGTTGTTCTCCTAGTTAAAAACATGTTAAGGTCTAGAAAAATCAGTAAATCTACTTTTACAGGATGCGAAGTAGGGCAATTATGTCAGTGGAATCAGTAGTTTCTTGTCATGTATATACGTTCCTTACAATATGAAGATTGCTATAATTCTACAGATTGTTCTTTTTTTCTGCTAAATTATATTTTTTTTATTAGATGTTAGAATTTTTTTGTCAAGAAAACAATAAGTCTACTTTCAGAGTGTGTAAAGTAGCCGTGTTGAGTGATACTCACAAATTAAAAATCTGGCTCTACCTAAGTGTGAAGGAGGCAACAGAGCAAAAAGTAATGGGAAAGTTGTAGATAGTCTCAAATCTGGTACTGAAAATGATATTAATTTTTTAATAGACCATTGAGATTGAAAAACACTTTTTTCATATAAAAATATCTGCAATACAATGGCTGCCCTTCCAGAAGTACAAAGAATTTAATTACAATTATTATTATTATATTAATAATTATCTCTTCTTATTGTACACCTACAATATGAGACCAATAATCTGATAACATTTCAGCCTCGGAGGTTTAGTATTTTTTGAGGTGCAGTGAGTTATTGGTATTTCGTTTTTATATAGATAACATGATTTAAATATAAGTATTCTTATTAATTATTTTGGTTTTTAGTTTCTTTCTTGTTTCTGGTTCTGCTTAGTGATAAAATTTAGCTTAGTTACTATCTTATTGCTACCACAGTCTAATAACATAAAGTCACTGCTATTGTAGCGCTGTGGGGCTAGCGCTACAAGTAGCCAGCCAGAATAACCCTCTACCCTGCATTACTGTTGTATTCCCATTGTATCTTGTAAAGAAGTAGAATAATAACAATATAAAAAGAGCAATGAAAGATCATTAACACATTAAGTGCCAAGGCAGTATTGGAGCAGCATACCCCCTTTTAGTGCCAGCCTTTATTCATCATCGTAAGTGTATGATTTTTGGTATATACACGTATAAAAAAGATATTAGATCAAATATCTAACATTACTTTCTATTTATATATGTGTTTTAAATCTCGGCCAATCGATCCGGCATATAATTCTACACTACCAAAAATGTATTGTAAAATGAAATGTCGAGCTGATCGACCGACTAATAAATTCTCTTTTTTATGCTTCAATGACGCTAATACAGGTTTCCCCTGTTTCATAACGTCATATTTTGGTCGTCCATAACTGATTTCAATGAAGAACTCTGCATGAACCTAATGGAGCATCCAGATTGGTCAACTTCCTCCAGTAAAACAAACAGGACTCCTCGATCCTCGTAAAAAACTCGTACAAACTCGTACGAGTAAAAAACTCGTTTGATTCCTTGAGGTAGAATCACTACCTCAAGGAATCAAACGAGTTTGTTGAAGTTGGAAAAAACAAGGGACACCTGAGAAGGCCATATAATATAAGCTACACACATATCAACAAATAACAGAAAAAAGGCCAAAAATATGACACTATTAACAACATACTGTGCTCAGTGTCTTGGTAAGCCATTCACATTTAAAATTTGCTTCGACGAAAACATAATTAATGATACAAATTTCCATTAATATTGATTTTATTCTAAAATTAATGGAATAAAATAAAATAATAAAATAAATAAATCAAGTTTTATGTTGTAATTTGATAAATAAATGTAACAAGATCACCTTATCAATAGTTGTTTTTACTATAATTTCCTCTAGCTGTGGACTATTAATCGTAAACTGTGCTGTCATGCCAAAGGAAACGACTAAAATTAGTGGATTTAAATTTGTTACTTGGCAATAATTAGGTAACTAAGTGAAAAAAACAAAACTCTGTTTAGGTAGGATATTGATTTGTTAAAAAGGTTCATAGTTTATCCGATAGGTTGTGCTAGTTGTTGATATAAGTATTTTTTTTAATACCCTGAATTGGCACAGTTCTCGGTCCGATCGGCCAACAAGTCACTACTTTGAAACAACAGTCACCGTGCCTATCGGAACGACATGGCACTTAACGCGTTAATCACCAGTCATTTGACATTTATTAATCACAGCTGTGGATGTAAACAGGGCAGAGATACGCACTGCTGTTGGCTGGCCGCTAGGATCATGCTTGTTGCTAATAACACTGTGTTGCAACTATGTGTTAATAGACTGTGCTGCTACTTAACTCATCATTTAACAATTAACAATTCCATCGCAATAATATTAAATGTTTAAATGCATGTGCACACTCATATTATAATCAATAAACATAAGAATTATTTCTTAACATGAATACATAAACATGTTATTTTACTTCTATAATTTATAAATAAATAGTAAAATAATAGTGATAAATCGTAAATAGAACATGCATGCTTTCTTCTTAACATGCTTATTCAAGAATATGCAGTGAATATTGAGACGTTTTATTGTTAGCATGGATGTGAAATTATTTGTTGCAATCATAATCTAAAATATTGCATATGAAAACATGCGAGAAATATTACTTAAAACTACATAAGAAATAAAAATTGCAAAATAGATCATGTATTAATTTAGCAGGTACCAAATTGGATCTTTGTGTTATATGATGGCGAAAGTGCTTCAACAGGAATTTGAAAGCCACACTCTAGAGCTACGACACACAAAAACCCACACTGAACATTGCCTGTTAGCTGATTGAGGCCTGCCATAGCCGTTACGCCTCCAGCAAACCAAAGCGACTTTATTTTGCCAAGAACTACTGACGACCAGCGTCGGTTCTCAGGTATCGTTGAAGATGTAGATGAAAACATCACTGCCATATCAAAATAAAAGTAACTTTAACATCTTAACATAAAAGTAATAAGTACTGAAAATTCCTTAGAATTACATGAGTAATATTCATAAAATGTTCATCTAGTCATAAAACATTGCTGTTAGGTAGTTTTCAATGCTTCCTAAACTATCAATATTTTACAAACAAACAGGTTGACAGGGATGGCATGTACTGATGGGCGGCACTAGTTGCAGATATCATAGTTGCTGGCAACATTGATAAGTGTGCTAATGCTTTTGAGATATAAACGCCTGTATATGTGCTTAGGACAGTTACAGTACTTCTCCTGAAATTGTGTGTTCGTCATTTTTAAATGATTTGTTCTTGTGGCTTCCTGTGTATATAGATGTTATCTTTGTGTAAATGTTGATCAAATTAATTTATCCCCAAGACCTAGAGGTGTGTCGGGTAAAATAGTATCTGAAGACAGTTATGAAGAGAAAGTTGAGTGCCAGAAAAAGCTTGCCTATGGTCATGAGAAGTTTGGGCGAGAACAAACTCACCCCACTGGGTCTTTCCACAAAAATATTATTTAGAGTGGTATACCAATTAAATAAATAGGAAGGTAGTTTGGTACCTTTGCTATAAACTGGTATTGATTAAATCTCTGCCCAAAATGCAATAATATTGGCAAATCAAAAGTTATAAAATATCTAAAGATAAATCAAAATCAACAACTTTTTTATTGTACAGAGAAATTACGTAATTTTTAGCAGTCAACATGTTAGTAGGAATTTATTTTTTTTTAAATTGGTAGAACCAATATTTGCAATATAAGAACACATAACTATAATGAAAGGAATTTATAGCATGTTTTACTATGACTAAATATTTATTCCCTGGAAAAATGTATTTGCAAAGACATATATATTAAATAATTTCAACATGAAAGAATATAGCCCCTTAGAAGCATAAAATAAAGTTATATTTACAGGAAATCATTAAAAAATCAACTTACCAGAAAGGGCATTGTCAGCAGGAACTCTAGACGAGCCTCTTAAACCCCAAGAACTCCGCAGGGATTTTGGACTCAAAAAGAACTTCTTTCGATTTTGGGGTGGTGTTGGACAACCTAGACCACACAATTTAGATTTTTACTCAGTTCTATTAAGTTTTTTCAAAAAGATACAGTGATTGGAACACAAAAAATACTTCACCTCAACTTTTTTCTATTCTATAAATATTGTTAGTGATTTTTTAAATATTTTACTCAACTTTTTATACAGGTTACTTTGAAAGCCCAGTGACTCAATATTCTCAAAATGTTTTCATTAATTTTTTAAATTAACAACTTGATTGGATAATCTACTTTCAAGTACTTTTCATGAAATCAGTTTTATTACAATTGATGTAGGTTTTATGGCTGATAAAATTTATGACATATGCAAAATGTGTTAGTTGGAGTGTTAAAAGTGAATGATTTATTTTCACACAAACATTTTTCAATGATGCAAAGACTAGTAAATAAAAATCTCATAAAGTTCATTGTAATGTTTACTAACCTTCACGGGAAAATTTCCTTATTTCTTAGTTATACATTGAGGTCTAATTTCCATTAGTTATACATAATATTCTAGAAATTAAATGTAATACTCCAATTTAGAAATTAATAAAATGAGAACAAAAAGTCCTCAATTATTTAAGAATTTCTTTTTTGTACACAAGAAACTTGTAATTTATCAATTAAAAAAGGTTTATTTTATCTGTTTAAGCAGAAAAAACCACAGCCAATCTTCTTAAATATATTGCTAAAGTATATTCCTACCTACTGCTATTTATATTTTAATATTCTTTAATTACTTTAGCATGATTATCAAAGTATACATACTCTGTGTCATAGAAGTATTCGTGCTACAGCAGACCTCAGGCCTGCTGGGTCGGGGAAGTCGGTTCGGCGAAGAGACCCAGTCTTGCGTTCCCTCATTCCTTGCCTGAAATTAAATGTATTTTATTTATTGGTTAGATTACTTAACACTCATTTAGATTTATAATTTATTATTTGTTTACATTTAAATATTTGTTAATTTATTATGCAGTTCATTACAGATAAGCTCAGAGACATATTTCAAAGTAAACTATTTTGAATAATCACCTCCTATATATTGTGGTATATACAATGATATATATGTTGTAGTTCATTTTTATCAATAAAGAGCAATAGTGTTGGGAAGGCTTCTAAACATGCCTAAGAAATTTCTAGTGTTTTTATTAGAGAATGGTTTGTCCTGCAGTTTCAAGTATGTAATGTTGCATATTTGTATATTACCCTCCACATAATGGTGGAGACATTAGAAAACAATCATAATTATAAGGACTCAAAAATATATTCCAAAATAGTTACTGGATGAAACTGATTATTCCAGACGAGTCTCTCACTGTTATTTAGTATAAGTAGGAATGAAGTACACTTTTCATGAGATCATTAGTGTAACACGTGTCACAGTATATGTACAGTGTAACATGGGGCTCAAATGTTTTAGTCAAAACTAAAGTTTGTTCAAATTTTCCAAACAAAGCTCGTATAGTTCAATTTTTAAAATGGTAGACTTGAACTCTGGATGCGGTGGTAGGTGAATGGCGAGGGAGAGTATCATTGTAAAGAACGTTTTACAAACATTCGCTCAAATTAGGTCACTCGATGCAGGAATGACTCAACGGACTGCATTAATTAGTTTAGGTTAGTAGTGCACGTCCAAGTCTAAGGTTATCAAAATTGTACTATACCACCCTTAATTCTCGTTAAGAAAAGAAATCCAGAATATGCATGTTACTTATAAAAGAGACGAAGCAAAGAAACTGGGCTTGGAAGAAGATCCAACTTGCAACTTCTAAAGTAAAAAGTTTATTCATAACTCTAAATATAATAGTGAAAAAGAATCCACTCATCTTGGATGTTACTTAAAAGGAAGAAATCTCTTCAGTATTGGAAAACTCCAAATTCTTTATTTTGTAAAAGATTTACGTTTGGATTACGAGCAATTTATCAGCTGTTAGAATAGCTTAAGTCTGATACACTTGCTGGTATGGTGGCTCAGTGGCTAAGGCTTCAAACTGCAGAGGGAAATTCAAAGATTCTAATCTCTAACTGAGCCAACGATCGGTACTTCACTCGTATAAAGTTCAAGCACAAGCCTACAAGCCCATGATGAAAACTGTCCTGGGAAGTTTTCAATAATAATAATTAAAAAAAACTTCAATTCTAAGATATAATTAGTAAAATATTTATTTGTTATAATTTCTACTAGGAGTTAGGTGTTATAGTTAAGTTACTTGGAGCCAAGATTTTAGATGATTGGAGACAATAAGTTTTCAAAATACTATCCTCATGTTGAACAGATAAATTCCCAGTTATTAGAGTTACCACATATATTGATATTTAAGTTAGAAAACCAAGAAGTAATTGTCATAATGGGCTTTAATAGCATAGTACACAAGCTCACATTTTATGGTAAAATATGAGTGACGATGAATTATGAATAAAAAGCTTTTTATAAGAAATATTTATTTTTGCTATATAGTAAGAATAACACTATACTCCTTTTATCACATGTATTTCGCTTCAAATTCAAAATAATCTTTGTCTGCACTGTTTCTAACAATGTTTAAGGTATTGGAAATTTCAAACTATGTGACTTTCTGTCTAAAGCATAGAATACTATTATATACCATACAATTTAATCTGTTAAATTCTTTGACAATTTCTTAAGAGGTAGTGGCAAAGCTTGCAACATGAAAACAACATTTGGGTTAACATTACTTTTCTAATTTAAGATATGAACTGCCTGAATAAAAAACACACCTGCATATAAGTGGTGAAATGGCCGTTGGTTTTCACTTGAGAACGGGAGGCAGTATTCCCCTTGAGATCAGCATTACAGAGAGCCACATTGGATCCTTTTAGACCCGATGCTTTTTTAGCAGGAAGCACTGGAATGAATAAAAGGTAATAAAACACAGTTAATAATATGTTTTATAATATGATGAATGTCTGTTGTAAGTGAACTATGAAATAATAGGTTAATAAAAACTTATAAATTTATTAAACTGAACGTTTCATAATAATTTTTTTACACAAATTGATTTGTAACTTACCATTATATTTAAACTCTTGTATTGAATGAAATATATAACAAATCTTAGGTATTTTTTACTAATAATAGTAACAAGTTATGATGAAAAGCTTTCAATTATTGGAAAATTTGAGTCTGACTGAGGTTTGGTATCGTTTAAAGTTCCTTTTTCTGTAACTGTTGAGTAAAAAATAAAAAAACTTTAAGTAAAAGATAGTTAAAAATGAATTAATTGATCAATGTTGTTTTTCTATCTGGTTACACATTTATTAAATTAATTTTACTAATTAATATAGTCGGATGAAGTGCAAGTAAATTATCTATGCGTGATTATATTTTTTGCAGTTTTTTTTCTTTAACAGAGGGTTTTAATCTAAGAACTTTGTTCTTCATTGCATTCATTATAAAATAATGAATAGTACGATGATAAACTCAACTATCATCATCAAAGGAGTTATCAATTTTTACATTCCTAAACACAAGCTATGTCAATGTGAGTACTCATTCTTCATATTATAAATGTAAATATATTTTAACTAGTATTAACTTTTGTGCTTAATATGTTTTGAGATTTGTGTAAGAAATAAACCTCTACTGATTGATTTTAAATGTTTAGACAATCATTGTTAGATGAGGACAAAACATTCATTATAAGATCACAAAAATGTAGAGCGTGAGTATGAAAACTACTCTGTGACTTTGAACACATATTCAAAGATAGAGTACATATAAACCTGCCTATGTAGTGTTCAGAAGGTGCTGTGCAATATTATTTATTTGTTTTTGATTACAATAAGTAGAAATGCCTTAATAAACAAGGCTGCATTGGGATCACTCACTCACAGACATAAATGTTGAGGCACTTCCCGGTATCCTAACCCCATAAAGTGTATAATTCAATTGAAGCTCTCGGTCTGAAACCTCCAGGAAAATTTACAAAAATTGACTTTTTTCACTCATAAACAAGATGGTAGCCCTTTTTACCCCAAAACTGCCCTAATGTGTTTTATTATGGGAAAATCATAAAAAAGTAATTTTTATAACCTAACTTGAGAAAAAGCTTGAGTAAAATGTTCAAACTGTCACAATTTAACACGTGTAACAAGCGCACATTTTATATATGAATTTTAGGTTATAAGATCTTACAAATTTGGGGTGTCAGGGGCCCAAAATCTGATATTTTTGAAAATATAAATTTTAAAAATTTACTGATGTTATCTATTCAAGTGTGGTATCAATTTAAAGCTATTTTTCCTTAATCCAAATACAGTACCAAAAACAATAATTCTCAGTCATACTGGTTAATAATCCTGACGAGGCCGTAGGCCGATCTTCTTCACGAGACAAAATGTTGATATCCACAAATGGGAATGTAGCAGAGTGAGGGACTGAGGCTGCAGGTCAAGCTAACCTCACGAGCTTAGCGAGTGACAGGGTTGGCATGCTTAGCATGCAGGGGTGTCCCCTAGTCTTATATAAAGTTTAATCCATCCTCGTATGATATGGCTACCATTCAATAATGCACATTCTTTAGATTGTCAATAGAACAAAATGCATTACAATTATTAAATAATTCAATAAACACCATAGTGTTCTCAAACGATGTTTGTTATGAGCATGTACTCTGTGCATGAAGGTGGAGAACTGTTGTACTTAAAGAGAGCTAACGCAATAGGTAAAAAACCTATTGACTTTTTTTGGATGTTAAATTCTGAAAACTACTATATAAATCATGTTGAACTTGTAACTATGAGAACTACATAATTTCTATATTTCAAAACGCCTACCTGATGTGCATAAGTTTATAATGTAAAATTCTTATTCTACAAGGTAATAAGGTAGTATCTGCCTTAAACTCGCAGATCTAAGGTTAAGCAGACACCTTACAGTCTGCTATGATACTTAATAAAACCTCAACATAGCCATTTAAACCAGAGAAAGTTTAACCTTGAAATAAAATGTGTCATATGTTACCATCAGGATCTGGGGCGGTGCAGAGCGGACAAGATTCGTTGCGGAACATGCAGGAATAGCACCGTTCATGTCCGCAGGTGTCAATAAGCTTCCTCTTCTTGCCCTTATCGAAAGGCATCTCGCAGCTGGGACAGAGGTCGCTGGACTCGCTGTCACTCTCGAGGAGTTTCCGGATGGCAGCAAGGTCTGTAACAAGGAACAACTTGTTAATATTTTCTTCGTCGTACCTACAGATGATTTTGTTTATGTTAATAGGTTATTAATAAAGTTATGAATTGATAACAGAGTTACTTATCATTAATATAATATTCATTAGAAGTTTCATTAAACAATGAATAGAGGGCCAACATCCAGCTGATCAAGACTATATAGAACTTCATGCAATACTACCATCACGGAGAATAGAAACATACTCTACATTGATGCAATTTTAAAATATTTAATCAGTCACAAAAGTATTTAATAATACAATTGGTATACGGTAAATATCAAATTCACAATCTGGTACAGAGAAGACAAGTCAGAGTCCCTTGGACCATGCTGGCAGTCAGCACAGTAGTGCCAACGTCTGAATGACAGATTTGGCAACATGACGTCACTCGGAGTCATGTAAATATCAAACTCACAATTTGGTACAGAGAAGACAAGTCAGAGTCCTTTGGACTAGGTTTGGCAGTTAGCACAGTAGTGCCAACGTCTGAATGACAGATTTGGCAACTTGACGTCACTCGGAGGCATGTAAGTATCTAGTGTGTCATATAGTAGAATCAACTTATAATTTATGACCCTATTGGACCGTAAAAAACGTTCCTTATACTGCTTTCTAGCAATTTGTATGACTGAATTACATTTCGTGGAGGTAAATACGATCCATCATCTACCATCCATGTCTACAAGGTGTAGGATGACTCAGCATGGTATTGTGCAATTTCTGCCAGCGACCTTTGCCGAAGATAGACTCCTCATCATCTCTTAAGCCTGTCATCGTTGTTGTTAAGTAGGTCATCGTTCAAATATTTAGAATTAATCTTTGTTATACATATTACATTGTCTCTACAATGTGAATTAGCATTGTACATTGTCTCTTCGTCAATGAACATCTACAGTGGCAAACTTATATTTTACCAAGCAAATAGCCCAATATTAATAGTCTCAATTATAAGTCTAAAGAAGTTGACATTTAAAACCATTAAGGATTGGCTAAAGTGATGCGAAATTCTGGTTTCTGGACAGCCTGAATCTATTCTCCTAAGGCCAATGTTACACTTTCTCAAATAAAGCAAAAACATTGCTCTACTGAATGTCTTTAAAGTTTCTTTTTTTATTAGCCAATTTGAATAGTTTAAAATTTGTCAAATTCTTGAATAAACCCTAAACGTTGTTGGCTGCTTATTGATTTTTCCAATTTGTTGGCATTTTTGTCTCAATTAATTTATGACGTAAGAACAGTTTTAAACACATACATTACAATAATTAAAAATAATAATGATAATAATAGCATTCACTACTTACCAACATTTTCTATTACAATACCCACAAAAGAAAATACAAAATACAAAATACAAAACAACATTTTGTCTAAGAAAATGACTAAAAAATGGCTTAACCACTCAACAATAATTTTATAAAGAATAGATCAAAGATGGTTGACCTTTCCAGTTCTCTCATATCTAAGCTAATCAATAGGCAGTCTAAAGAAACGTCCACGCATAACATAGTACTACCTAACCAACAAAATTACAAAGATTTGCCTGGCGTGATGAGACTGTTTCAAGTAAGAAACAACTTATCGCTCAACCAGATGGAGACAACGACAAGCCTCGCCTGTGCCTGTGACTACTAGTAGGCGTGGGAGATGTAAATGTCTATATGTCATAAACGGTTACCGGAAGCGGACAGAAGTGGGCGAATGCGCGGTGACATCAGCTGCGCGCAGGTGCGGTTACCGCTGTACAGCAAGGCCGACTAGATATCGTAGCCACGCAGTCGATAGCAGTATGTATAAAAGTGCAACACCAACGCCACAAACACTCACACGCTGTTGAATGTAGTGTTGGCGGTTCAGTTAACTTGCAAGTAAGCATGGCCTTGAAATTATCTAATCTCTTTCATTTACAATTTCCTTCTCTACCACACGATACTAGAATTAGAAATCAAGTTTATTGATATATGTTACAATTTCTTATTAGATCATTTCGAATATATATATATATATATATATATATATATATATATATATATATATATATATATATATAGAGCTATTTTATATATATTTGGGTTTGGCTACTTTAATGCATTTTATATACCGTACTTTAATTCCATAAAAATAATTGTTTCATTGGTACAGTATAACGAATAATTTAAATAAATACAGTGTTAATAAGTTAATCAGCGTGTACAAAAAATATAGGCAACAAAAATATTAGATACATTAAATAATATGAAATAATATTTAAGTACTAATTAACTGTTTAGTTGTTTTTAAAATAAGCACTTTAATTTTCAGAAAGAATAATAACACATACTTATTGTGTATTCCATGGACTGAGTACATACCGATAAATGTTCAATATTTAAGTTCTTTGTAGCTCATCTGGCGTGGTAACATGACGCACTACGTCATAGGACCTTTTTTTAGAGAATAGTTTCATCAAAAGAATAATAATAATAATATAATATATAATAATAATAATAATAATAATAATAATAATAATAATAATAATAATAATAATAATAATAATAATAATAATCCTTTATTGCCATTAAACTTTACAGCATTGACAAAGACATAATTGCAGCTATATATTGCCAAGTCATTCTTAATATAATTTAACCTAACATAACATAAATATATAACATATTAAACTATTAAATAGGGTTAGCAAAATATCTTTTTGCAATGCTTATCTTTTATTTCGATTACCCTTAAGGTTACCCAAGGGAAGGGGCCTCAGTACATTTTCATTAATTACCTCTGTTATCTGGGGTAAGCATGAGCTAATCGTATGTAATACTTAAAATTCAATTAAATCAAAACTAAAAAATTCGTCAATTGAATAAAATGGGTTTCTAAGTAGCCAGCAATAAAAATTTTTCAAGAAAGATTTGGGTTGATATTTTTGAATTAAAGTGACAAGTTTATTATATATTTTAATGCTTATTACAGTGTGACTGGATAAGCTCTTATTCAGTCTGTGGAAGCCAATCACAGCCCGGATGTTGTTACGAATTTCATATTTACAAGTTTCATTGAAATGTAAAAACTCTGGATGATTTAGAATGTATTGCATTATGTCATACAAGTATAAATTAACACAAGGCTGTGATCGCTTGATGTTTGACATGCTGCTAATACCGTAATGGAAGATCTATATTGCAGAGCGACTAAAGTTAGACCGCAAACTATATCTCTCTAAATCATAAAAAAAACAGGCCAGCCCTTTGTGTTTTTAATACAACATTTATAACAGGAAATCTGTGTTTGTTTAATATTTCCATATTTCAGTAATATACTCCGACAATACCGATAGCCAAAGCCTACACTTTGACGTAAGTGTATAGTCTCGCAATGAGTAAAGCATTCGCTTCGCTGAATACGTCTCTCCCATTTCCATTTAGGCATGGTTGAATATCAGCTGTTTAATAACATCGTATAACAGCTGTTCAACAATCAAGTGCACTTTCATTACGTTTACCACCTCGACCACCTCCCAAATTCAACGTATAGGCTATTTCACGTCGTGATGATGTAAGTACTGTATTGTCAGCTTTTGATGCGTCACGATTTCATCTTTACCAGGATTTTATTTCCTCTATTAAATGAGTCATTAATTAAGTGGCCATCGACCTTTTTCCTGTCGATCTTTAGTTTGATTGAAGTCGGTTAATATCAAAGACAACCGAAATTGAAACAGCACCAACTAGAATGGCAGATGAAAGATATTAAAGTCATTAACTACTCAAGAAAACAATACAACTATTCTTCTCTATATCTGCAATCATAATAGTTATGACATGCAATAGTGGATTGAAAACAATAATTGAAAATCACCTTGACAAAGAAATGAACTTTTAAAACAATTGTAGATACAATGATATTTAATTTAGATAGTACTTATTTTTGTAGACTTATCCAATTGTGTTTGGAAATTAGGAATGACCGAATCAATCGATTATTTGGGAACTAATTTCACACATTCATAATAATAAAACATGCCTAATTAATAGAAAATAAAAATATTATAAGGATTGTTGCAATGTAAAATGCCTAAAAATGTACATTTCATAAAGAATATATTTTAAGCAGAAAATTTGTGAAAGCATTACAAACAATTTCTATTGCATAAATATTTTCAAATAACTCTGAATTCCAGGGCCTCCTTACACTTTGGGATTTTTAACTTTTTAGTTTTATTTGGGTCTGGGCCAGTTCTGAGCTTTGTACGTTGGAACATAAATGAATTGTAAATATACATTACATTTATTTCAAATTATGCAAATCAGGTATATTTCCCTACAGAAGTAGAATTTTCGTACGGATTTTTGTTTAAGATTAGCGGTTTATTCTATGGATTTGTAATTTTCTAACATTTGATGGAAATATTAAGAAATAAGGTATTAAGCTTAGAATCAGGCAATGTTAAGCTTACACCTGAAAGAGGGAGAGCACAAAAATGAAAAGATGAAACCAATAACATTTCTACTACTCATTTTCTGAATAATAATCACAACAAAATCTTGTTATTACAATATTTCGGTTTGTTTAGAATGAAAAATCAATTTGTTAAGAAAAAAGTGTGTTTAAGTAAAAAACTATAAGTGTATTATAAGAGGCAATTTTGAGGACAAACTGAACATTATTTAATTATTAATAAAAGCCATGTAAAGTCCATACCATATTTGGATTGACTCAAAGCCATAAGAAAGGGCTGGTGTTCAAAACACAATAACATCGTCAATTATTGAAAGCATTCACTTAGGGGAGCAAATATACAAGCAATTATATAACAAACAACGTTTGACAGCATTACATAAAAATAAAATATAAAAAATTATAAAATAAAATCTAACTAATACAGGAAGTTAAAGAAAACAAATTCAATTCTTTACTCATGTGTCGCTGGAGTAAACATTTAAGTCCAAGTTAACGGATCATTATGAAAGACGTTATTGTCTAAACAAGGTTAGGATCAATATTTAAATAAAAATTATTAAAATGAGATATAAAGGAGGTACACATAGTAGTGATGGTTTACGACGTGTTGCAAAAGAATATTCGCATTGAAGATAACCTTTCTGGATGAAGAAATATGTATAGTTTATTGTTTGATGTTATAGACCATTTATTAAATAAAAAAAAAAAAAAACAAAATAAAATAAAAAGCTGTAACGAAAATTTGAAAAAGGCATAAAAGTCGTGATGTATTAATATAATATAAAACGAAGATAGATAAAATAATTAAAGAGCTTTTGGAGTAATCAGATAAAATGCTTATTCAAAATAAGATTAGGTGAGAAAGATGATGAATCATGGTGGAAACGAAACAAATTCAATATCTTTCTTCGTTATCTACAGTGAGAGTCAATTCGAAAAATTGGGATAGTGATAACTTTTGATTATGATGAAGAAGTAAACGACAATGATACCTGTGGCGATTTTAAGGTTGGAGTTGTATGTTGGAGTTGTGTGTATACAGTATGAATGGATGAATGAAAATACTTTTTTTACTGAGGCGAAAATTAGGACCTCACATGATCCTTTCTTACATTTACAATACGCCATGTTAAGCTGTTATCAGTATATAGGATATATAGGATGGCGCTGAATCGAAACAGGCCAATCTGTGGAGTCTTTCCCTCCAGACCTTGACCCACTTCACTGCAGATAGCTACCAGTCAACTGCCACTAACCCAGTAACCGATGTTTATGCAATGATCACCTGCAACACAGGTTCTTGTTACCAGGTATGAAATCTCCTGCACGATCCAGCCACTGAGATATCGCCTTATGAAGGCTTCCATGATTGCCTCTTGGGAAAGTAGCCGTGAACTTTTCCAGAATCCTCATTTCCAGAAACCTCATGCACTGAGAAAGTGCGACGTAAAAGTTATTGGTTTCTAGTTAGTGTTCTGAATCCAGACAGTATGGTTCCATATAGCGTAGTTGACTGGGAAGTGACATTATTTAGAATAGTTTACTTGCAAACAAACAGGGCACAACCTGCTCCTTTTGTGATAAGGAAGGAGGAGAAAAGGAAGTTGGTTTGGAATTTAGTTTTTCTTTTCAACGAAGTAGAAGAAAACGAACAGTGGTAAGTTCCTAAAAACAATATTTATTCGGAAGTATTCCGTTTGAAGCGTACAATTTATCCTTTAGGAGGCCGCTTCTCTCCGCGAAAAACGCCAAAATCAGGGTTTCTACTTAAACAATTAGGTTCCTAATAGTAATAATCGTATCGCAACAGTTAAAGTGTAATTTGAAAGGTGAAGGCCCGTCACAGGTGAATATGTGAAACTTTACACGTCATTCTAGATGATTTTACACATAAAACTGTTAAAATCAACTTATGGTCCAATCAATGAACCTTCAATAATCATAAAGTGTTCACTATAATTCATTGTAATAATAAACACGAACGGTCCAGTTGAAATAGAAAAGTGTGTTTTGGCCCTCTGACGGTAAAATTGCATTGCTACTCTAGAGCTGTCTGGGCCTGTCGACCATCCCGCTTTGGCTTGGCAGGCAGAGGCTGTCGGCCATGTTGGTTTGAATCCCATAAGAACAATGTTCTTTGCGAATCAATATTTTTTCGTTATTTATTGACCAAAGTTGTGTATGAGGTGTCATTTTAAACGTTTTCATATTGCGCATTGGGGTTGCTTTTGTTATTTTGAATAGTTTTGGAAATAGATAAAACCTAAAACTAAATAATTTTATTTTTTCTGTAAAATTAATTAGAAATTCGCAAAGCAATTCCAACGTGCAATTTCATTCTTTAACAAATGGAATTGGTTTGAAAAAAAACCCGTTTAAAAATAACAGTTTAATTTAGATACGCGTGATCGTATATCCGGTTCGAAAATAACTTTGTTCTTATGGGATTAAAACCACATGGCCGACAGCCTCTGCAGACTCTTAAGCTGTTTAATGTAGCTTTGTTGTTAGGGAAATCATACCGTGGTTCTGAAAATGGATTGAAATATTTTATATAAAGCGTGTACACAGTACTGTCGAGGACTCACGAGTCTGGGAGCGACCAGAACGCAACCCGCCCAACACTAGCCGATAACACAGGCCTAAACTTTCCCTGGCGCCTGCAACCCTCGCTCCCAGACTCGTGAGTCCTCGACAGTACCAATACTTGAGAATACGCGTGCTTATAAAGATTAAAAAATGGTTTAAACCTCTGTTAGATAAAGGTATAAATATTGGAATAAATATGATAAAACGAGTGTAATTATAAATTATTTTATCTAAACTATTCCAAATATGATTTCAGAAGAACATTTTTCTTTTATAAATAGAGGGAGTTTGATTATTCTAGCTCTGTTTCTCCATAGAAAATGTGTTTGTAGAATACAGTACATATTAATTCAAATAAATGTCTAAAAAAATGTCATGTTCCAATAACATTAATTATTCTAACAAACATGATCCAAACAAGTTTCACGAAGAGATTTCATAAAAATTTAAAAATTAGCAATTGGAAAACCAATAAAGGAGAAGTCACTTTCTTCTAACGTTATTAAAAGGTTTTAACAGACAAATAACTGAAAACTGTTTGTAATTCTCTGACGTCATTTAACGTTCCTGATCGTTTATTTTCCAATTAACTACCATACAGGGTACTGAAATACCGTCTTTACTAACAGTTGTCATCATTTCAGAGTCAAAACTGTTAAATGTGTTAGTAATTATAACCGAGCCAAGCGAGTGAGGTTGTGGGAGCCTTATATGGCAACCTGCCGACCAGTCCTGACAGGAGCAGGAAGGGAAGAGCTATTGGGGACGTGGAGACAGTGACACGACTTTCAGGCAAAACACGCACATGCCTGCAGGGGTTTAGGTAGATCTTCGGTTTACACAATTGTTAGATTTGATTATTATTACATAGGCTATCTTTTTAAATACAATTTTCATCATAACAACAGCTTTATTATTTGTGGGATTCTCATTTGCTGACAATACTATTTGTCCTCGCATTAACGTTCAAAATGGAATATATATACATGGCCAGTTATTTACATCAGCCCTGTCAAAGGCACAATACCGGTTGGCGTCTTCAGCACCTTATCAACAGAACACAAAACACTATTCCAGAGTTATGGACTGAAAACTATCTTCAAACAATGTCAGGGAGGTGTCGTCTAAGGTCAACTCAAATCTTCTTCTTTTTTCCCATAAACCTCTCACTTTGTAAGAAAGGGTACATATCATCATGTTACTCGGTGGGTCCGTAAAGACGCTGTTGAATTTAAATTGTCACCTAACAGACCACAATTGTGTTTGAAGAGAACATCGCTGGTGGAGTAGACTTTAACCTTCCCAATTTCTCTTTTACAGCCTCTTGTAAATCTCAAGTTAGTCTTACAGTAATTATTCTTATTTATCCATGTACATTTGAGTATCAGCTCAACGAGCAAAGCCTCTTGGTAGAGGTGAACAGCTTGTTAAAGTAGTTTGGTTTAAACAGACTCACATTCAACGTGGAGAAAGTTTATTTTTCTATTATTAAAAAAGAAAACCACGGTCTATGTTGCATATTGTAGGATTCAACTATTGTTGGATCTGTGGACACTGTTAAATATCTTGGGTTGGTTATTGAAAGTGTAACAGGTCCACCAAATTAATGAATAAATTAATTAAATAAAATAAATAATAAATTGTTTTAATGGGGAAAGAGATATATTTAATTAAAATAAATAACAAACATTCAGATAATATTCGAAAATCGTTGTAAGTAAATAACCAGCCAGCTAGAAAAGCGAATAGAGATGTTTGTGTCGTGGCAGATGTTTTCCAAGAATTCAGTAAACAACGTTCCTTTGTATTATTATCTACAGACAAGGGCTATCGTGTCGCCACAAGAGTAGACATGACAAGCCAGGGTGACGCGCAGGTAGCCTCTAACCAGGACCAAATCATAAGAGAAGTGATTGGTTAACGAAACCTAGCCTCGGAAAAGGAAGGACGCTATAGGCTGACGGTATGAGAGGAGAACCACGCTTGTAACTGAAACGGTCTGGCAACTGACGCCAACAGCCAGGACTCTCGTCCACTTCCCTCTAGATCGATGTAGGAGTAACTACTTGGGTGTCCACTGGACTCCAACTTTTTAGTACCAAGTGTGTAAAAGTATACAATTAAACTGTTTAGATATTATTTTCAGAAAACAATTTGAACTTAAACACAGAAGTTTTATTAACATAGTGGTGAAATTATTAGTATCAGTTTAGTAGATAAAATAGAAGAGGCTACCATGCGGTCCAACAAACGACGAAGATTACAGATAAGTTTAGTTATAAGTCTTGTTTAAATAATGTTTCAGAAAATTGTTTTTTAGACAATTAATCAAAGTTCAGTTTTGTTGTAATAGAAAATTTGTCAGATAGAAAAGTAAAGTAAAATAAAAGACAATGTTAATAAACTAATTTTGTAAAGCAAGTCTTGATTTCTTGTATTATACAGCTCCACCAAATTACCCACATTTAAACCCTGAGAAAAGAGCACAATTTTAATTTGAATAATTTTTGATCAAATTAATTATGAATTTTAAATTAATGTAACCTCAATGAGGAGAGAGAACGTTACAACAGCAATCTTCGGTTTGATAGTCCTGTAAATAAGGTGTGTAGGCTGGTTAGTTCGGGTATTTTCACTCTACGAGTTATATCATATCATCTTGAAAGTCAGCACCTTTTAACAGCTTACTACGGGGTTGTTTATCCGCATCTAACTTATGGGATTCCTATATGAGGCTCTGAGACTGGGAGAACCATGCAGCTTTTTAGGCTGCAAAAGAGAGCTGTTAGGATTTTATTTTAATTAAAACTTGCAAAAACTGATTTAAAAATACAGAATTTTAACACTTCCTTCAATTTATATTTTAGAAACTTTAACATAACATTTATTATCAAAAACCACGCTCTCTTCAATAACGGACAACGTCGACAGTATAAATAACTTTCCAATAACAAAACACCGCACTTCCTTTTCCGCAAAACATCTTTTATGAATGGCATCAGGTTGTTCAACTCTTTTACAGCCCCACTAAAAGATAGCATTAAAGAAAGTTCCTTCGGAGTGAAATTAAAAAAAAAAAAAAACATATTGCAATTGGAGGTCTTTTACAATGTATTAGAATTTGTAAATGATAAGTATTTGTATATTTAAATATTTAATTTCGTAAGGCGAATCGGTTGCGTCAAATCCCAAGCGCTACACTTCACCTACGGCCTTCTGAAATGGCTCAAATAAAGCTCTGATGTTGTAGATGGCGGAAAAAAAAGACTTGCAATTCGCCTTTAGAGCTTCGCCCCCTTGGGCTTCAAAGTCCCCATGTTAATCTTATGTGAAGAGGGTTTCTAATGTTTGCTTTGATTTATTGAGTCTAGCTGTCAATAAGACAAATTAAATATTCCAGCTGTTAAATCTTTAAGAAGCCGGTGTTTACTTGAACAAACCGGTGTTTACACATGGCCAACTTTGCATTTAGTAGAGTAAAATCCCCAGACGGAATTAAATTTACTGAATAATTGTTTATTGAAAATACAGTCGACCAAAATACGAAATAGACAATAAATAAACTCTTACATAAAAAATATAATGTACAGAAAAGTTTTAACACAACAATAGTACCTGAATAATCTGTATATATGAAGATGAGCTTTACAAAACTATAAATAATTAAATATTATACATTAAATATTTAACAGTAACATTTTAATTTTGTTTATACAGCGGTTTTTGCCCCGACAAGCCACTAGTTAATATATGTATAGCTTGTATGACGTATGGCTACATACATTATGACTTTAACTACATGTATTTTTATGGCAATAAATAAAATGATTTGAACAACTAACTTTGAATTCTTATCGTAAACCAGCTTTCATTCGAAAAGGGCAGGTCGATAGAAATCACCTCCACAGTCACAATATGTTTGGGTCTGAATTTTTCTGCAGGCTAGCGCTGTTACCCCTCCATCGTACAGCTGTAACGTTGTTCCACTGAAGTTGTGGATTGGCAGTTACTGTACCTCCTGTTCCCCTCCATCGTACAGCTGTAACGTTGTTCCACTGAAGTTGTGAATTGGCAAATACTGTACCTCCTGTTCCCCTCCATCGTACAGCTGTAACGTTGTTCCACTGAACTTGTGAATTGGCAGTTATTGTACCTCCTGCTCCCCTCCATCGTACAGCTGTAACGTTGTTCCACTGAAGTTGTGAATTGGCAATTACTGTACCTCCTGCTCCCCTCCATCGTACAGCTGTAACGTTGTTCCACTGAAGTTGTGAATTGGCAGTTATTGTACCCCCTGTTCCCCTCCATCGTACAGCTGTAACGTTGTTCCACTGAAGTTGTGAATTGGCAGTTATTGTACCTCCTGCTCCCCTCCATCGTACAGGTGTAACGTTGTTCCACTGAAGTTGTGAATTGACAGTTATTGTACCTCCTGTTCCCCTCCATCGTACAGCTGTAACGTTGTTCCACTGAAGTTGTGGATTGGCAGTTATTGTACCCCCTGCTCCCCTCCATCGTACAGCTGTAACGTTGTTCCACTGAAGTTGTGGATTGGCAGTTACTGTACCTCCTGTTCCCCTCCATCGTACAGCTGTAACGTTGTTCCACTGAAGTTGTGGATTGGCAGTTATTGTACCTCCTGCTCCCCTCCATCGTACAGCTGTAACGTTGTTTCACTGAAGTTGTGGATTGGCAGTTACTGTAGCTCCTGTTCCTCTCCATCGTACAGCTGTAACGTTGTTCCACTGAAGTTGTGGATTGGCGGTTACTGTAGCTTCTGTTCCCCTCCATCGTACAGCTGTAAAGTTGTTCCACTGAAGTTGTGGATTGGCAGTTACTGTAGCTCCTGCTCCCCTCCATCGTACAGCTGTAAAGTTGTTCCACTGAAGTTGTGAATTGGCAATTACTGTACCTCCTGATCCCCTCCATCGTACAGCTGTAACGTTGTTCCACTGAAGTTGTGGATTGGCAGTTACTGTAGCTCCTGCTCGCCTCCATCGTACAGCTGTAAAGTTGTTCCACTGAAGTTGTGAATTGGCAGTTACTGTAGCTCCTGCTCGCCTCCATCGTACAGCTGTAATGTTGTTCCGCTGAAGTTGTGAATTGGCAGTTACTGTAGCTCCTGCTCCCCTCCATCGTACAGCTGTAAAGTTGTTCCACTGAAGTTGTGGATTGGCAGTTACTGTACCTCCTGTTCCCCTCCATCGTACAGCTGTAACGTTGTTCCACTGAAGTTGTGTATTGGCAGTTATTGTACCTCCTGTTCCCCTCCATCGTACAGCTGTAACGTTGTTCCACTGAAGTTGTGTATTGGCAGTTACTGTAGCTCCTGCTCCCCTCCATCGTACAGCTGTAAAGTTGTTCCACTGAAGTTGTGGATTGGCAGTTACTGTAGCTCCTGCTCCCCTCCATCGTACAGCTGTAACGTTGTTCCACTGAAGTTGTGTATTGGCAGTTACTGTACCTCCTGCTCACTATAGGACTGCCAATGTCGTTCATAGTCTGAGGCAGCGCTCCACACTTTATCGGCTGCATCATAAATCTCTGACCTCAAACGTGAGATTGGTGCCTTGTTTCGTGTCCTTCTACAGAGTCCTGCTCATCCAGAGCTCTTAACACTCACAATGATTGTTATCCTTCAAATAGTCCAGGCTTCATAAAATTGTTCAGTGATTGCTTACAGTACAAATGTTGAAGTTATTCTTATCAAGTTTACTTCCAGAAGGCCATATTTTCTGGTTATAATTTGTGATTAAATGAAAGAGAGAACTAAATACAGTAGTCCAAACTTTGATTGTTTTCATTTCATTTAATATTTTAACCCGGAGTTAAGAAAAGTGTAACCCTTCAAGGAGAAAATTTATCTTTTATTTTTAAGTGAAGTTTCGTCATTTACACTATGGGTATCTTGAAACGTATGAATTGACTTTTATAAGGCTTTTTTAACGCATGCAAAGCACGAGGAATGTAGTTTCTGTTATACTTGATACAGTTGTAGAAAGTATTATAAATAAAAATATCCTACCACCGGGACATTTAAAATGCGTATAAGTATTTAATAAAGTTTGATGAACGTGTATTCTTTAGACAATATTCAGAATTTGTACTAAAACTCAAACTTTAGAGCCACCAATTGATTTTATTAAAGCATGCTTATGACTGAGGATTGAAACAGTACGTATGTCGTAACTAAATTTGCTAAGTAAACCCTTTTAAGATTAACGTTGCTGAAACATGATGCACATCACATCTATAGCCCGAACATGGTCCCACTCTGAGAGACCACAGAGAAAGTTGCTTAACAGATTTAATTTAAGAAAATTAGCTAATGAGACTTCGTTATATCTTAATTATAAATGGTTATGGGTTTGCAGTAGCGTAGAGAATTTTTTTCGAATTTAAAAGCTTCCTGTGAATATAGTAGGTTGCTCTTGTTGGATGTTGAATGCGATAATGACCAGTTTTCAAGCTAGATTACCTTGATGACTGCCCACGATAGAATACCTCAGTCTGACTACTGGTCACAGGGTAGTCATCTCAGAAATATCATTCTGGCTATTGGTCATGAGATAAATATCACACAAATATCATTCTGGCTATTGGTCATGAGATAAATATCACACAAATGTCAATCTGGCTACTGGTCATGATGTATCTATCACGCAGATTTCAATCTAAATACTGGTCATATCTCAATTATTTAGATACTGGTAAGGAGATATAAATCACACAGTTTCAGTCGGACAGTTGTTCATATATAAATTTAGATTCTTGAAATGAGGTATACATCACACAAATCTCAAATAAGGTATCTACTGGTCATATCTCAATTTAGAATCTGATCACGAGATATTTATCACACAGATTTCAATCTGACTACAGGTCATATCTCAATCTAGATGCTGAAACTGGTTATATTCACAATTATCTCAACGTAGATTCTGGCAATGAGGTACCTAGATTATTACACAGATCTCAATCTAAGTACTGGCACCGTTTATATTCACATTTAACTCAACGTAGATTCTGGAAATGAGGTATCTAGATTATTACACAGATCTCAATATAGATACTGGCACCGGGTATATTCACATTTATCTTAATATAGATTCTGGCAATGAGACATCGATTACACGGATCTCAATCTAGATACTGGCACCGGGTATATTCACATTTATCTTAATATAGATTGTGGCAATGAGACATCGATTACACGGATCTCAATCTAGATATTGGCACCGGGTATATTCCCATTTATCTTAATATAGATTCTGGCAATGAGACATCGATTACATGGATCTCAAACTGGCCGACCATTTATCTTAATATAGATTCTGGCAATGAGACATCGATTACATGGATCTCAATCTAGATACTGGCACCGGGTATATTCACATTTATCTTAATATAGATTGTGGCAATGAGACATCGATTATACGGATCTCAATCTAGATACTGGCACCGGGTATATTCACATTTATCTTAATATAGATTCTGGCAATGAGACATCGATTACACGGATCTCAATCTAGATACTGACACCGGGTAATATGCCATTTATCTTAATATAGATTCTGGCAATGAGACATCGATTATACGGATCTCAATCTAGATACTGGCATAGGGTATATTCCCATTTATCGTAATATAGATTCTGGCAATGAGACATCGATTACACAGATCTCAATCTAGATACTGGTACCGGGTATATTCCCATTTATCTTAATATAGATTATGGCAATGAGACATCGATTACACAGATCTCAATATAGATACTGGCACCGGGTATATTCCCATTTATCTTAATATAGATTCTGGCAATGAGATATCGATTACACGGATCTCAATCTAGATACTGCCACCGGGTATATTCCCATTTATCTTAATATAGATTCTGGCAATGAGACATCGATTACACGGATCTCAATCTAGATACTGGTACCGGGTATATTCCCATTTATCTTAATATAGATTCTGGCAATGAGACATCGATTACACAGATCTCAATATAGATACTGGCACCGGGTATATTCCCATTTATCGTAATATAGATTCTGGCAATGAGATATCGATTACACGGATCTCAATCTAGATACTGGCACCGGGTATATTCACATTTTTATCTGAATTCAAATATAGGTAACCGGTATATATCACTTAGATTGCAATTCGACTACCGTGTGCTTTCAATATTACGAGGAGGATTAAATGTTCAAACAAGAAAACAACAGCTTTCGACTTGAACGAGAGTTAAGTAATTACTGAAGCAAGGTTGGTGCTACTGATGTTCTGGTCTGCCCACACGGTCTGTGTCTACAGCGTCCACCCCTGCTCGCAGCGCCAGTCACGTCAGATGATCCTCTACGATGTTGTGGGCAGACCGACCGCACAAGCAAGGGAAAAAATAAATATCGAGTTCGAGCTGGAAAAAAATCTAGTTTGGGTATCTAACATGCCAAGTTTTTGTCGCAATTTTGTCTTTTTTGTGGTTTAAAAAGTGTCCAAGGCTAGATCAGGATCAAGTTGAGATAGTTAAAAACTCGTTGATGTAATTAATTAAATGCATCATAACTTTTCACAATTTATACTGAATCTGTACTACTGTATCTACTCTATTGCTGCTACTTTGGAACAGTCCAAACAACTAAAAACTATGAGGTCAAATGTTTTTGGTGACGGGTTGTGAAATTATTTATGTAGTTTGCCATTGATTATGTATATACAGTATATATAGATCGATCAAACCGATTGTTCATGGGTATTCTGGTTCAACTTCGGCAAAGGATGTGTAGGACATTTAAAGCTATGAAGTGTATATAATGTTGGTGTACATAATTTAGTTTCGTGCTATCGATGCCAGATGTAAATAAATAACCCAGCACTAATGATTAAAGAAAATATAATAATATTTATAAATATCAGATAGTATTTAAAATATACATACAAGTAGACATAAAAATGAAAACTTATAATTTTCATTTACCTACACTACTTTTAATGAACATAGACATAACCATGTTTAGAATAAAACATTAAATAATTAAATTAGGCCTATTGGTAAAAGACAAATGAATTATCAAAATTATGAAGTAAAGTTTATAGAAAAAATCTGAAAGCCCCCAAAAAACAACGTAAAATGGGTTTAAATATTTACCGGGGAGAATGTATCATTTTACACTGGTCTTTTAGTAACATTTTAAATAAAATTCACAACTACGAACTTAGAATCTTTTTTCTCAAGTAAAAAAGGTATATAAAGACGATCTTTCCAGTAATGTGTCAGAAATTCTGGCCAAATATTTATTGGTACAAACACAATTACAAGCTTCTAACATTTTTCTGGAAGGCAATAGGCGAGAGTATATTGTAGCAAAATTTGGGCACTATATCTATTTATAGTCACAATAAAATAACATTGGTACTGGAGGAACGGCCACTCGCCACTGGTCTGAAATGACAAAACTCAGAGCTTTTAATTTGCTGTCAAACTTAGAATAAGTATGCAATAATGTTCAAACTAATTGTATAGTGTCCATCATGTTATATTGTTTAAGAAAACATTGTGCTGTAGATGTTGCTTAAACTAATTTTCTTTGTATTGCGGTATTTGTGTTTAAGAACACATTTTTATGAGTGAAATTGTCTCTCACTGTAGCGAAAATAATAATAATACAATTAATTTTTGTGGAAAGATGACAGTTTTATTCATTGTGATTAGTTTGGTATAAGTCTCATTTAATAATTCAAACAAATCAATGAGACTTTTTTTAACCCTTACAAACTCGGAATCGACAAACGATAGAAAAAATTTCGTTGAGCAAACATTAACTGTGTTATTTATGTATTACTAAAATAATACTGTGGCACTAATAAAATATGAAAAAGTAATGAAGAGTTGATGAAGTAACTCAATAATTCGTTTACATCGAGGTTGTGTTGGACAAATAAGTTATACTCTGCTCAAGAGAAAGTGTAGACCGGATGAACATGTTTCGACAATGTTTCTTAATAATTACTTCTTACGGTATTTTATTGAGTTATTTACTGCACGTTGCTTATTTACTTCTTGTTTTACTTTCCCAACAGTGTCTCAGTCAATATAGTACAGAACTGATAATTGTGCACGAATGTTGGAGTTGTTGGCGAAAGAATAATTGATAATTGCATTCACAAATTAGACAGATTTTTTCATATTTTAAGGTGAATACAAATGTAGAATGGGTGTGGATAATTTTTTACCACTGTACAATGAAGAAAGGTCTCCCCGATCGCCAAGTGCCACACGTAACGTACAGTGGTGATGACCCACCCGCCCACCCATACACGTACAGTGGTATTCCTATTAATAGGTATAACCTATTAAGCCCAAGTTACGTTTAATAATATTAGCAATAATATATCGAAGATATTTCCAGATAACAAATGTTTCTCCAGTAAGAAATAATGTGAGTTTGTTGACTTTTGACATTGAGTTGTGTTCGTGTTCAGTTCTTAATAGATTGAATAGTGCTTGGTATAGTTTAATCACTAGTTTATTTTTATTACAATTATTTTTATTTTTTTACTTCACTTGCCAGTTGATATGGGCCTACAGGTCTGTGCGTCACTTTATTCAACGACTGAAGTACCGACCGTTGGCTAAGTGGGGATTCCAGCGTTGGAAATTGCCCTACGCAGTCCGAAGCCTTATCCACTGAGCCAACACGTCGGCACAATTTAGTTTTATTGATATTACAAGTTTTTTTATTTAGATGTGACAGTAATGTTATAAGATTCAGTTTATATATAATTATCAGTGTTTAGTGCAATTCTAATATTTAGGCACTTTTAAATATAGTGTTTGCAATGGAAGAGGCCAGAGCTGAGCCAGTGACTGTACAGTATACAGTGCGCGTGTGGTATCGCCGCCGCCTTATTGACAATCTAGTTTTGAAAACTCCTGAATCTTTCTTCCTAGTTCAAGAACATTCTATTTAAGTATGATTTTAGTGTCACTTAAACAACACAATTAATTAATTTAGGTTTAAATAAATTTTGCCTAGCATTTGTCGTTACTGAGTTTGCAAAAGTTAAAAAAATAAATAAATAAATAATTTCTCATTAACCTGTTTGAATTTTTAAATGAGTTTTATACCAAACTAATCACAATGAATCAACCTGTCATCTATCCACAAGAAAAATGTATTATTATTATTCTCGCTACAGTGACAGGTTAAAGACGACTCACGCGCAATTTCACTCATAAAAACGTGTTCTTAAACAGAAATATCGCTATAAAAAGTAAATTAGTTTAAGCAACATCTCCAGCATAATGTTTTCTTAAAGAGTATATCAAGGTGGACACTAGACAATTAGTTTGAAAATTATTGCTTACTTATTTTAAGTTTGACAGTAAATGAAAGCTCGGAGTTTTGTCATTTCAGACCAGTGGCACGTGGCCGTTTGGCCAGTACTAAAGTTGTTTTATTCGGACTATAGTTATATTACGTTACTTTTCGTTATGTAGGTAAGGATTTTAGTTTATTTACATCTGGTAAGTTTTTTTAGTTTCGATAAGGTAGGCCAGGTTACCTTTGTTTAACGTATATTTTTAATGAAAAAGAATAAATAAATAAATAATAAAAATAATAATAAATGAATAAACAATACTAATAATAATAATAAAATAAAAACACAGGTTTATAGAATTTTATTCTAATAGACAATTTTACAAGTCTGCTGACATTTAACAGGACATATCCAAAAGTGACACATTAAAAACAATTGTTATCCTGTTTCTCTTCAACCCTTGACACTCTGGATCTTTGACTAAGTGTATGTGAAAGATTGATTGTAAAATTAACGAAAACTTTACATTAATTTAATGTTAAATTGTACAAATGTTATTGACGATAGTTATCGAGGGAACTGGTCCCATAAAAAGTTATTGCAACTCAGCCGTAGTACTTATTGCGTATTAAATATATATTACCTGTTTAATTAAACCTATACTGTACATATAATGTAGCCGACGGCCTTTTCTACGTTACGGGGTGGTTCTCTACGTTTGCTTAACCTTCCCTCCTTGGTTCTGTCTAAACCATCACATAAAGACCCAGCGTACTGCTATTCTCTTAGATAACAAAGCGCTATAGCCTAGAACTAATATAAGTCTACTTTAGGGGGGTGCAAAGTAATGCTATCATACCAGAGTTAGTAGAAATTACCTTTAACATGTCACGTTGAAAACCAAATTAGTCAAGCTTTTTATCCTGTTTATGTTTTTTTGTATAATTTATTTCAAATAATTACTAAATTAAATTAGTACAAATGTTACTCTTATGGGAAAAAAATAAACTTTGAAGGTCTGTTGCTACCCTCTAGAAATGGAATTTCGAAAAAATCTTTTCTTAGTGGATCTCTATGGTACAAAAGCTAACTTCCCTTCAAATTTCATCACAAACTGATCAGTGAATTGAAACAAAAACTATTGCCAGGAGTGACATTCATTCCTCGGAACCGTGTCAAAGTATTGGATCACAAGATTTTATTCAAGTGGCCTGCAATACATTATTTACCTGAAAAGGTAAAATGTCCGGCTTGTGACTTGGATGGAGAAAGCAGCTCTATGGATCACGGCGATAGCCCTGGACGTCGTGGCTAACAAGGCACGTACTTTTAATTACTGTTGAGAAATCGATTTAAAGAAATAGCTCAAGAAGAAATGGTTTTTATTGAACGATAAAACCTTTTGCAAAAGAAATAATATTGATTCTTGCTTACCTATTTCGTTAGTATTAATTTAGAAATGTCAATAGTACAATGTACAAATCATCAACTAATAAATTGATTCATTTATTAATGTACTGTAATTAATTATAAATTATTATGGACATAGTTTGTAAAATGAAATTTAATTTAGTAGTTATAAAATTACTTCGCATCCTATACAAGTCTTGGATACCATTCATAGGGAGAGTATGTCGTGTACTGTTGTATGTCAATACTTATCTTTACCTTCCTCCTAGAGTTACTTAAGTACGGTGAGTAGAAGTTGTACCCTCGTGCATTGATCCTATGCTTGGTCAACGCCAGGGAGTTATGAGAACTTACATTACCACACAACCCTCCTCCTTCCTCCAAGAAGCCATCAAACACCTGGAAGATCCTTACGTTTGTCAACGTGACCACTTTGTTCCGAACTTACTCAGTAAACTAACGTGTCAATATTTTAATAATATAATACTAACCTCATGGTTTTTGTTTAAAATACACTTAGTATCTCATAATTTTGTTTAGATATGTATATAATATTATTTATCTTACAGTACTAATTGCAGATTAAAAAAATTATTATTTTCAATATTACATTATTTTTTACGTAATGTTCGAAAGAAACTCGAGTTTTTGTTGTGGTGGAATTAAATTACACAGCAATTCTTCCAGCAGTGATTATATGCACGTCCTTGACGCATTCCAGTCGTAAAATTACATAGAAGCTGGACTCAGGAGAATACAATTTAGCATACACGTGGGCTAGGCGTTTTATATTTCTAGAATATAACCTTGAGAATTGAAAAAGTTGCATCACTTGACTAGCATCGAGTCTGTCATCGCTCAAAACAAGTGGCGACGTGCAGGCTAGGCTGAAGGGGACGACCTTGGACATGAGAGCGTGGGAGCCTACAGGTGCGAGCCAGAGGCGCTCGCCCACAGCCTCCAGTCGGAGGAACTGCCCTGCGACGGCCTCAGGGTCCGAGTACGACCAAGGCACGATTCATGTTGTTATGTTGGATATTAATTTGATCCTAAAGATTGAATATTTGAAGAAAAGAAACATGTTCCATAAAATCAAATATTCAGATGTCAACAAAATGGGTAATATGAAACTAACATAAAGCTGGTGAAATGGAGCGATCCTCAAAAAGTTCTGGTTGAGAGAATCTCCTGTATCATACATCCCAATTGAATGCTGTACTTTGCTCTAAAGATATACTATTAAGGTAATATTTTGCGATTTTGTTTGTTTTTCAGCTTCTCAGTGTTCTAATAGGTCTTAAACAGTAGAAGTTGTAAGTAGAGGCTAGTACTGTATTGCCACTCTGTGTTGCCACTGTGTTGCCAGTACTTTATTGCCACTCTGTGTTGCCACTGTGTTGCCAGTACTGTATTGCCACTCTGGCATTGATTATTGTAAAATAATAGGGTTTAACCCAGTACTTTCGAAATATCACAAGTACTTATGACAGTGCTATCTGTACTTCCATTCCCTCTTTTAGTTACATTTCCAAAATATTCCATGGTAACTTATCGTCCGTATTCAGAAAAAGACGTACAGTCAAAATACAAGTGCTGCAACATCTCCCTTCTCACTCGAACTGATCTGAACGAAGAGGGATAAGATAGGTGGGACTTGTCCAAGGCCGGATGGAAAGACTTACTGCAATTCCTAGTACTGGCCAGCATCTCTCATCTTACTCAATATATCTCTATATCTACACGAAGATATGAGAAATAGGTGGGACTTGTGAAAGGCCGGATGGAAGGACCTGCGGCCACTCCTAGTACTGGCCAACATCTCTCCTCTGACTCATACCATTTGTAGATTTACACGAAGAGAGATGACATAGGTGAGAATTTTCAAAGCCCGGATGGAGAGACCTGCTGACACTCCTAGTACTAGCCACATCTTCCCTCTCACTCAAACTCAAGTATCATTCATGTTTCTGTCGCCTATCACATTCTACATCCACTGTAAGGTAGTTTACTCAACTGGGCACAAATGCTCTGTCCTTTAGAACTGAGAGAAACTGCTAAAACTGGAATATTTACTGAAAGAGTGTTGTTTTTGTATCTATATGTTTATTCGATTAAAAAACCCCTTCAAAACCTTTCTTTGAGTCGTGATCATTTGTTGCTAATTTCGATAATATCAACATCAGAATCGTGCATATGTAAATAATGATAGTTTTCACTCTTATATTGTCATGTGCAAAGTGCATTAAAAATACTTAAAGGTTTTATTTTACCAGGCGAAGATAGGGCTAAGAAACCCTTTTTAACACTTAACCTGACATTATGTCCTGAAGAATAAACGATGTACTTAATGAAGGATGGAATAAAGTATTTGGCATATTTGTACAGAATATATTCCCTCTTGCAAATGTCAATGTGTTTTTTTAATCAAAGCAGTAAATATGGTAGTAGCTCTAACTAAGAACAACACAATCTGTTGGTATTGTTACAAACCACAAAACCTTTTTATTCCTCCATGTTAAAAAAACTGATTTTAAGAAACTTGTTATTTCAATTAAATGAACTCTAATATTACTTCACAACTAAAATGGATTTGCATTTATTTAAATGTGATATAGCGAAATAATTATTTATTTCTTGTTATACAAGTCAAAGATATAGGCCCTAGTGTGTTGTAAATAGGCCTTTTTTGTGCATATATATAGAGACAAATTTCATTTTTGAATATAACTAACAGCATGGAAGAATTCACGTACAAATAGTTGGGGTCCAAATTCACGTACAACTAGATGGGGTCCAAATTCACGTAGTCCTACAACTAGTTGGGGTTTAAATTCATAATTAATTAATGAAAATGCTTCTATCAAATATCATTTTAAAAGTGTCTAGGAGGGCAATATAATTTCACTTCTTCGTTTGATGCGTATATCGGTTAAGTAATATTAATTCACCTCAACTCCCCACTTCTTCTCTTACTTCAGGTGATATAGCATGTATATGTATATTACATTTTTGCCAAATTCAACATAAATTATTACTGTCCAATGATTCGATGCCTCATAGAAAACGCATATACAGGACAAGCCCTGAAAAAATATGAAAACACATTAAGTGATCAGAGTTACTCGCTTGAGTTCTGAAACGACAACCCTATCAAACTGAACCCAGCAGGTTGGTAATGTCACTGATAAGGCGAATGTGACTCCAATAAATGTGTTCAAAATCGTGCGTTAGTCTAGGGGCAATTTAATTCGGCCATTAAACTCGAGTCATGTCAACGCCAACGATTACCAAAGGTCGAAGGAAGGTGAACTAACAAGAGTGGTTAACCTGCGTTAACCCAGGACTCAGGAACCGTTACTAACTCCGCGAGGATCGGTGATTTTCTCACGCGCGGTGCCAAACTCAAGTATAGGTCCATGACTGCTCGATCTCCAGAACACATAGACGACCTGAACTTCATAAATGGATAGCTATTTATCATACAAGTTTTCTGAAGACCAAATTCAAGTGTATACTTGTTGATTTGTTCTTATAGCCAACAGTGATTCTTTTTATTTTTAAATAGGGCCTCCATTAACCAATACACCCCACCACACCTGTATGTACGGTTGTACTTCATGTAGCTCCTACAACGTCCACACCATCCATGACAGGAATCTCCACTGAATGGCCTCGACTGATACATGTGTACAAGTATGGGTGGGAGGGCCATCACCACTACACCAGACTGTACGTGTATGGGTGGGGGGGGGGGACGGAGGATTGTAAATTGAACATACATGGCTTGAGTAGTTTTCATACATTATAAAAAATATACTGTTAGAATTTAAACTGTGATAATTTTGAGAGTGAAAATATTGTAAAGATTCTTTCCTCTTGCTCAAATAGTTATTCCATAATATAGGGTTACTTTTAAACCAGGAGGTCATGGCAACCAGAAATCTGTCCGTGCAAGTCTTATAATTTTGGGCTATAATCAGGTGGGGATCCTAGTTCAAGTAACAATGAATTGTTCTGAAACATGCATGGCTATGAAAATATTAATACATTAGGAAATTCATAACAATACCCTAAGTACAGTAATCATTTTCCTGACTATCTTAGTTAGAAAACTCGTCTCCCTGGAACACGTTTAAATGCTTGTGAACAAACTGATCTACAAACGGAATGAAGAATATATTAGAAATACGTACAGAACAAATTAGTGTAGTTTTTTTAATACAAACAAATAAACATTTTTACTTATGAATAAAAATGTATTTATTATATCAATAAAACAAACTGACGGTAAATTACGCAGCCATTTTCCGAACACTCCTGGAGACTTCAACGATGGGTAGTGTAGAGCGACTATAGGGAAGTAAAGAGAGATTGAGAAGCGCTGAAAAATTAACATATTTTTTTTACTCTATCCCCTAATACTTTATCTGTAATATATGTTATTAGACAACTAATTAGATGGTTCTATGCTTCTATGATTTACTCGTACATATGAGACGACGACACAGCTGAGTGCGTATTTTAAGGCGAATATGAATGATTTTACATGAGTGTAGGATGAGTGTGGATGAATGTAGTATGGTTACTAACCGAGTTTGACTGTTTCTCAGAAAAGGCAATTTACTAATACCCCAATAGCCAGGGCAACTAAGGGATCTACATCTTTACGTGGAACCCGAACCACGTAGTATTGGTCTGATTGTCAGATAATTAACAAGCCTGATACTCACCTCTCTCGTCTAGACAACATCTGGACACTGACTACCACCCAAAATTGACTTCTCTAATAGTGTCCATACCGATATCAACCATTGAGCGGACGCCATTTCGGTATAATAAGGGGACTGAAAATAGAACATATCGCCTACAATCTCCACTACACTCTGTCCCCAAGTAGGTGCGTACACTGCGTCACTTACTAGAGCGTCATCAATACTAGAGTCTGATTGGAGAGTTTCACTTTGATTATTCCCATCGTACCCCCCCCCCCCCCCGCTTCCCCACAGGCGATTCTAACGTATTAGTACTGGTACCTGGTTTGGTATTTTATTTTTTAACCTCTTACAAAAAATTAGTAATAGTAGACTATTATTGTCTAAATATTGTCGAAGATCTACAAAAGTACAAAGATCGAAGCCCAGCTGAGTACTTATACTTCTGTTGTCGGGCTTTAATAGTCATAAACATAGTTGCTCAGGTTCTTCAATTTTTAATTTTTTAAATGATTTTTGCTAAGGTTTATAGTAAATCCATTAACAGCTGGGTGTGTACACTTTGTGCGACATTATTTGAACTAGTCAGACACAAAGATGGAAGAGAAGTTGTTGGTGACAAGTTCCTTATAATGCGCTAGTAATGTTAGTCCTATTGGTAGTAGTACAGCTTGCTTTGAATCCGCTCTATTCTATCAATGACTATTTTGAACTTGACCATGCACGTTTTATATAGGCCTAGCCTAGTGATTTTAAATTGAACAAAGGTAATGTTTGATTTGTTGTTGTTGATCTCAGTGCATGGAGTGCAGTAGTTCGTTGCATGGTTTGCTTAGTTTTAAATGCTTTATTATTATTTATTTGTCTTGAATTGTATATTACTTAGTGTATTATACATATTTATTGACCTCTTGACATGTGACCTTTATTTATTTATCAAATAAATAAAGGATAAGTGCAGTAGCTGATTACATGGTTGCTCATCTTGGATATTTATGCCTTAAATATGTATAAAACTTGGTGTACTGTATACATTAAATCTAGTTTAGTGTATTGTATAACTATGACGTGACCTATTGTTAATGTAACTTAATGGCATAAATAAATCATTTGAATCATTTGAAGGTTATCAGTTGATCTCTTCATAAATTTATTTGAGGTTGATTAAAATGAAACAAGATATAATTTAATATAAAGCTAGGCAGATACAGCATTCTTAATTTGTTACTGTAGTAATACAGTAAAGTTACACGAAAGAAAATTTACAACTATCGTGCTGTAAAATTCATGTTACAAACCGCAATTTCTTGGCGTATTTCATTATCATTGCTCTCCATACCTTTTGTTCGCTTTCCAGCGCAGTCAACCAGAACAACAGAGTGAGTGCGCGTGTGCGCATATGTGCGCGCGTCTGTGGGCTGCAGTAGTTGCCAATTATTCTCACTGGCAGGTGTTCTTGCAACACCTCTTTCTAACCGACCGTCATTGCAGGAAGTCCAATTAAAATACTGTCTTGTCATATTTTAACATTTTCATTGATCGATATTTTTAATCGAATCCGGGAAGCCGGTCGCTTAACAGTTTAACGGCAATTAAGTTCTTGAGTAAACCAGGTCTCTCAGGTGTAAATTCACAATTACGACGGAACTGAATACGATATACGTATGATATTCTAGGGGACACCCCGGCTTGCGTTGCGTGCCGACCTCTCACTCGTGTAATTTATTATTTTACTTCACATTGCACGCTTAAATTTTTAGGAAATAAACTCACATGTCTCACCGTCCTGAGCTCACTAATTCCTATCAGGAATAGTAACAAAGGATCTGATTGGCCGGTGTTAGGATGTTTACTATCAATTGGCTTTCGTTTTATAGATAAAGTTTTCATTGTATCATTGAAATGTGCAGCAACCTTTCAGTTTACTCAGTATCCAATTTACAACAGCTGATGTTTTGTGTAGTTTACTAGGGCCTACTGTACTCAATTATTTTTAATTTTGAAAGTTTTGCCTACCACAATTTTATTCTATTTGTTTTTATTAAACAGCTGTTAATCAAATAAATCAATCAATTAATATAGCTTCACAAGAAGTCAAAACATAAAAATATAAACAGTTAAAAAAATTAACACATGGTTTAATTTAATTTTGACATATTTAAAACCCACAGCTGATATTCTTTTTATATTTGACTTATTATACCTTCACGCATCCTGCTATTTGATTAACATTGAAACTTTAGAAGTCCAAGGGATGGAGCCCTGAGGGATTAAAGAAACGGGAATAGGACAGAAACCTTCCCTGGGGTATATAGAACAACTTCCCCAAGTTTCATGGCGATCGGCTGGACGGTTTGGTAGCGCATAAAGGACAGACAAACATACATTGGATTTTATAGATATAGATAGTACTGAACGCAATAAATCTGTATTAACCAGCCGTCCTGTCCCTTGTAGGCTGGAGACAATACGCTATCCACGTTTCTCGGTGCATCAGGCACAATCCCCGAACTTCCCAATCAATGCGGGAACATTACAGTTTGTTAACAGTTATTAAAATTTTTGTTTCAAACGAAGTTTACAGATTTTAAGAAGTCAATCTAATCTACTTGAGCATTGAAATCGACCAGTAAATAGTCACGTTCCATTTATTACAGTTTTTTTACTACTTTCATAAGACAAATAATGCATTTATTCTTAACATTTACAACATTCACATAGTTACAATATACGTAAGGTCTACACAACTTTCCTTGGTCATATTATGCTTATTTTTCGTTTCCATATTTTAATCTGGTTTCATAGCCAACTAATTTTTTTTAAATTTGTTGATTATTAAATATAGTGTAAAAATATAACTAGTATCAAAATATTGCTGTGACTTTCCAATTGTAAATCCTCTTTGTTTTTCAAGTTGATTTATTTAGAAATGAAATTTATTTCACGTTTATAATTTGACCGTTCATTTTTAATGAAGAAGCAAGCCTAATAGAAGTCAATTTACTATCATTACTCATTTAAAAAATAAAATTACTAACTCGTGTCAGCTCTCAGGTCATCTTCAGAGTATAGTAAAAAGCCCTTCATAATATATTTGTATTTAATATGTTAGATTATATAATCACCACAATCTGGAGATGGCACAAGAGGTGAAAGTAGTTAGTAATTTATTTTAAAAAATAATAAAGGATAATCAGTTACAACTTTTACCTGTTTCATAGTATTAGTATCCTTAAAGAGTTTACTAAAATATCAATATATTGTTATTGTATTTATTACGAAATTTGTATCACATTTACTTCCTTACAATAAGTGTATATACACATAATTTACCTGTGCAAAATTATTATAAACTGTATGTGTTTAGAAATGTTATCTGAAATATATTGAAATGCCATAGACAAATATTCACTATGTAATATTTAAAATAGGTCTAATTAATGAATTAATTCTTGGTAAAAATCACGGATAACGGAGACAAATAAACCTTGATATGAAAAAATCCTTTAAACTCTTATTATTTTATGTCAGAATGGTGTTGTGGAGAGAGGCCAGGTCCAGACCGGGGCCGCTCCGTCTCCCTTGTCTTCGTGTGGGCGTCCTCCTACTCGCTCATTCACGACCAGTTCATTCATGTCTCCTTCTCACACATCCGCTACCCTGCCGACCTCGTCTACCTCTACTTGCTCATTATTTACGGCCCTGTTTATGAGGTAATTTATCTAAAGGAACTCCGATGCAAGACTTGTAGACAGACGCACGTTCATAGACGGTGGAAATGTCAAGGACTCGTTGGAAAAGGCGGTTTGGGTTAGTTGGAATGTAGCTTGACCTGGATAAAAGTATATTTCGTTTTTTGCGTAGAGATAGTGGTTACAAATTGGATACGAGATTGACAGAAATACGTAATACTGGATTGGCAAGATCCCGTGCTCACGTCGCAGGACTTAAACGCTGTTTAATCCAAGACTAATATTGTAATTATATCGTGTATTTACTTTAGGCATAACATTGAAATACTGTATATCCTTACAAAAAGATTAAGCTAAATTTCCCATATTTAATATGAGTCTTGCTCAGTTTATTGAGCTGTTGGGCTTACTGTGTAAAAACGTAGCTCTTAGACTTATTGATTTCTCATATTTTCTTACAAGATTTGTTTAGGATCTTGGTCATAGGTATGCGTTCTGTATGAGTCATCGAAGCTTTATTCATAGTAGATTTGGGACATTATATATCCTTCATATAGCCTTACAAACATAGCAACGTCACAGGGAAGGAAGAGACAGAGATCATGTCTAATCTCACAGTGAATGTGTGTCGAGTAGCGAGTTCTATAGTTCGCCGTGGCGGAAGACAACGGCTGCACCATAGTCAGTCCCTTGCTCTCCTGTCCCCTTCAAACCTCTTTCTTTATTTTCTCTCTCTCTCCCTCCTGTTACACATTCACTTCAAAAATCGATGTATCTGTCCCTCTGTAACTACGTCCATCTCCTCGATGAACGTGAGTTGTGATACGCCAGCGCTCTCTAACTGCCACTCGTTCGTTACGGCCGCAAGGAAATCCTTTTTCTTTCTTCTCTGTGGCAACGTCAACAGAAATGCTGAAGTAAACGGAGAAGTGTGGAGGAGAGGTGATCGTATAATAGCGTGTACGATCCACCCTACAAACGCGTGTCTCCATATCACTCTTCAATAAATATTTAACGAAGACCTGGGCGCTACTCATTCTTGAGGCAAGTTGGCTTATGACGATGTGAGAGACGATGTTTTTACTATGGATGTATAGTCCTGAAATGGAGTTTACAGTGGAGATGTTTCGTGACTAGTTTGGGACGTATTCTGTACCATGCCGTGGTCCCCTCATTGTTCTAAAGCCCTTGCTGTAGATGTTAAAATACACTTTCCAAAACGTTTTCCACGCTACTAATATGAAGTTAGTACTTTCCAGATTATAAGTTATGTTTTAGTACAGTGTATTTAAGTTTAGTTGAGTCCACTCACAATAATTTGCAAGCATGTCCATTCATTTATTGGTTAAGTTAAATATATTCACAATCGTCAAAGTAAAAAAAATTGAAAAATCATTAGGCGTTAAACTACTTATGATAATTGCATGTGTGCTGTTTGAAACTTGTGTATAATAAATAAACATAACATAACAAAACATTGGGCGAGAAATTTGATGTGCTCAACTGGCGAGCAGTACGTAGAGGTGGGTTTCGAGATTTTTAGCGACAGTTATGATGTGGAATATCTTATGTAATGGGGAGGAGCGGGAAATTCAAGATCTTATTGAATTCTTTAAGTAGTGCTTTCTGACGTCTTATCTCTAAAGGAGCTTGAGTGCACAGCAACAGGAGCCAAGGAAGTGTAGTTGCAACGAGAGTGCCAGTTATAGCTCTAATAATCCTATTAAGTTGGACATCAATCGCTTTAGTATATGCGCTATTTAGCCATACGGGAGTGCTATATTCAGAGGCTGAATAACAAGTGACAAATCAGTTGTACTCAGGATGTGTGCTTGGCTCCCCAAGTTTTCTAGCTGTATGATACAATAGGCTACATTTGCCCTGTTTTTAATTTAAGCTTTTTTTGAAGATGACCTTTACAATAATAATAAAAATAATAAAAACCTCTGATTATAATAATAATAATAAAAAATATTATTTTCAAGTGATATAATAATTAATTTGTTACTCTTAAAGTTGACATTTTTTGTATTTTATAGGTTATATTGAAGAACATATTGGATATAACAACTTGGATATGACTGAACCCATCGTTCAAGTCTCCAAAGATGTCGAGAGAAAGTACTATTAAACAATATAGTGACGTTGGTCTCGACAGTCACAAGATCACACGTCAAGGTGGAGAAGAGGGGGAGGTCATTCTGACCGTTGGCTGTCTGCGGGGAGGGACGAGAGCCCACGCACCCGCTGCTGAAGAGTGTGGGACTGTGTGGGCTTCTGCAGAGGCGGCAGGATGCAAGGCCAGCTGCCAAATACGACCTCTTGAATGAACTTTGTGACGTCAGAGGAGGACCAGCGCGCCTTGTTGGCCGTGCCCCCAACCTCTGTGTATTTGCTGACCATTTCACAGACGCGTCACCTAGGAGTGCCCGGATTTCTACTTGACTAGTGAATAATAGTATATTCACTTGGTAATAGTAAAGCACTTGGGACTTTGTGAATACTAACAGAAACATCTGTAAGATTGTAGGTTATTATTTAGTACAATGTACACAGCAATATTTTTAATAGACGCATAATGAATAATCAATTAACCTAAACACATTGTATACGTATTATAAATCTACTGTTATTTACTTGTCTTTCCTCGTCCTATTTGTGCTTAGGTACGTTCAACTTTACAATTATCATTATTGAAATTACGTTACAATGCAAGAATAATGAACTAAAATGAATAACAGTTTCACAACTAATGCCAAGTCAAAAGTAAGACGTTTGTGCAGAATCGAATACTTTTGTTAAGACTCGAAATCCAGAAGTTATTGGAGCAGGTAGCTGGGAATTTTCTCTTATGCAAGTGTGAAACCATACATGGGACAGAAACCATAATGTTACTTAGGCCTAGTTATGATTAGATTCGAAACTGTGTTTAGTATATACTCATATTTTTAAATAAAAACTGATTAAGAGAATGCTAAAGAGTTTACGTCTTAATTATAAAGTAAGTTTATTGAATGTGAAATAATAAAGCAGACTTCGTAACAAACGTTGAGAATTTAGATTACATTTAATTAATAAGCATCTAAAGCTGTCAGTAAACATATTGTTCTATAACACATCTCTTGCGAACGATAAATAAGGACATAAATATTTCGGACATGCACGGTGATGAAGACAAGTAAGGCCATAAAGAAGAGAAGTGGCAGACAGATCTATTTTTATTCCGGCAGAGTGTCCGGAGACGGCATTCCTGTAGAGGGCGAACAATGGACGCGATGTCAGGAGTACACAATGGTCAGCCAATTACTGTCTGCCACTCTGGCAGTCGCAAGAGGACGGTGAGCACTACCAGGTTCTCTACGGCCTACTCTTAGCATCCAAGGGCAACACATATCGACACATCAGCCACTCTGGCAGTCGCAGGGGGATGGTGAGCTCTACCAGGTTATCTACGGCCTACTCTCAGCATCCGAGAGAACAACATATATCGACATATCAGCCACTCTGGCAGTCGCGTGAGGATGGTGAGCTCTACCAGGTTCTCTACACATATCAACACATCAGCCACTCTGGCAGTCGCAAGGGGATGGTGAGATCTACCAGGTTCTCTACGGCCAACTCTCAGCATCCGAGAGCAACACATATCGACACATCAGCCACTCTGGCAGTCTCAAGTGGACAGTCAAAACGAGCATTTGACTCCCAAGCTTGTGCAAATTTGTATTGACTGTAGGATTACATTGTAGGGTGAGGTTTATAGACCGGGGGCTGGCCAGACAGACAAGCTCCCAGTTTGGTTTGTGTCCTTCGTAGGCTGTCGTGTGGGTGGTGAAGGATAGATTGTGTATCTGAGTCACCAATGTAGTCTATGAGGTTGAACTTTCGTGTCCTTTATGCATTTTAGCATTCCCGACTCAACAGTGTTCCCAGATTATTTTAAAGTATGTAACTTCAACAATTCTTACATTTATTTAGCTTTTCAACACTTTATAGAATAATAAAGTGGTAATTTGTGACATATTAGGAAGACACATAAAATAAGTAGAGATGGATTTTAATACTTTTTTTACAGTTATAGATATCTCTAAAAAGACCCTATGAGTGAAGGACTTATTGTAACTACAGGAGATATTGATCAGATCGTCTTGAAAGTGCTTAAAGTTGAAACATTTTAAAGTTCAGAAGGCTTAAAGGTTCTGTTTTAAAATGTCCCTGCACACATTCTGCACGGTGTAATTGGAGTCGTCAATTTGATGTGTAATTCTCAGTGGGCAATTTTTAAGAGATCGTATTACTAGAATCTATATTTAGCTGTGACAACCCCGTCAAGCTGCTATCTACATTATTTACAAGGTAACTAGACGTTTCGCCCATTCTGTAATGTGGCATTCTCAGTGGTATCTCTGAGACCATATTATTTACGATCATCTCAATACAATTAGTATTGAGGTGGTGTAAAAAGTGTTAATATGTTTTCATATATTTTATTCTATACATGAACTTACAGCCACCAGTCTCCATTTGTGGGTTATACTACTATCAGTTAAGTCGTCTAAAAGAGACAGAAACAATAATTCAAATCAATTGAAATAAATTAGTTAAACACGGGTTTACTTCCAAAAACGTTAACCACAAAAAATTAAAATATTTTGAGTTGAAAAGTAACGAGTGAAATATTACTATAAATTACAAATCCTCAACTGTGACCGTTGGAGAGATTAAGGACAAATACGATACTACTTCGAAAGTACAGTAAAGTGTACTTGACGTATGGCGAGATCATTATAATGAGGACGTTATGATAATGATGGTGGAAGGAATTCCAATAGAGTAACGAGAATGGTCCGGCCAGAGGCAGATTGTAGTTTATCGAGCTGGCTGCAGCGTGTAGAAGCTACACTACAGTAATAAAGGTGCAACAGAGGGGAGAGGCGTAGGATGATGTAACGGTAGCCAGATGGATCATTATCCAAGACGAAATGGGCGGCAAAATGGTAATCAGCATACTCAGCAATAGGAGATTATAGCACGGAGCCCGCTACATTGTGGTCCTCAGCTGATAACTATGATTGTTTGACGGTTCATACAGCTGCTCAAGGCCACCATAAATTGAATGTCAATTTCAATGTTATAGTGTAACACAAACAATCGCATAAATATTTATGAAATAGAAATCAACTCAAAAACAACCATAAAAGCAACTAAAAATGTATTACGTTGTTATTTAATTTAGTTCTCTGTTAACCTTAACATATACAGCCTAAGGCATTACTTGTAGATTTAAACATAAATTTGATGTTAATTAGCAAGTTTGAGCAGAAAACGTGCAAATGTCTTGAGCTAGAAATATAGAGAAAACTGACTCAATAACATACTATTGTATATTACGTTTATGGGGGTGGGTGGTAAATTCAACACTATTGTACGCATGTGGGTGGATAGGATTCTCATCACCAATGCACGTATATGGGTGGGTGGGATACTCATGACTATTGCACGTGTATGGGTGGGTGGGACACTCATCACTATTGCACGTATATGGGTGGGTGGTATACTCAACACTATTGTACGTATATGGGTGGGTGGGACACTCATCACTATTACACGTATATTGGTGGGTTTTATACTCAACACTACTGTACGTATATGGGTGGGTAGGATACTCATAACTATTGCACGTGTATGGGTGGGTGGGACACTCATCACTATTGCACGTATATGGGTAGGTGGGATACTCATCACTATTGCACGTGTGTGGGTGGGTGGGACACTCATCACTATTGCACGTATATGGGTGGGTGGGATACTCATCACTATTGCACGTGTATGGGTGGGTGGGACACTCATCACCAATGCACGTATATGGGTGGGTGGGATACTCATCACTATTGCACGTGTATGGGTGGGTGGGACACTCATCACTATTGCACGTATATGGGTGGGTGGGATACTCAATCCTACTGTACGTATATGGGTGGGTGGGACAGTCATCACTACTACACGTATATGGGTGGGTGGGACACTCATCACTATTGCACGTATGTGGTAGGGTGGGATACTCAACACTATTGCACGTATATGGGTGGGTGGGATACTCATCACTATTGCACGTATATGGGTGGGTGGGATACTCATCACTATTGCACGTATATGGGTGGGTGGGATACTCAATCCTACTGTACGTATATGGGTGGGTGGGACAGTCATCACTAGTACACGTATATGGGTGGGTGGGACACTCATCACTATTGCACGTATGTGGTAGGGTGGGATACTCAACACTACTGTACGTATATGAGTGGGTATGAAGGTAATCGTACAGTAAAACAGCGAAACTAAAACAATTCGACGTAAGCCCTATATTAAACATTTATTTGGTTCTACTGTTCGTCCTATACAAACAAGAACACTTCAGGTCCATCAATCTGACCTGAATAATATTGATTTTAGTGTGAAATTAAAATAAATAAGTGACTTGATAGTTGATCGTGTCCTAACTAATAATTAATTAAAATCTATAAATATTCTGTAAAATTCAGATATGTATTTTTCAAAATACAAACCAAAAGAAGTAATGTAATACAGTACAATTGTTATCTTCCGTCCAATATATGTAGCAAAATGATTTATTAAATATACGCTAATTTCTGACTGTGTGAAGAGGTTTCTAGTTTATTATATTCGATCCAACCACTTCCAGATTTGGCAACTTGTAAACGAACTGATGCAATACCTATTTTTAGAAATGACGCCATATATTAAATTAATTATAACGTAAATTTATTCTTACGAAAGTTAAATTAAACCTAATTTCACAGGTTTTTTTTAAATTTGTAAACAATGATATAGTTTTAATACTGTAAAGCTAAAAGGGCTCTCAAATGGCGTGAAACGGCATCATTAGTTGAAACATAAATTGGAAATACAAAAAATTACAAAAAAGTGCGAAGCTGACACGTTGAATACAGTATTAGTACAATAGGGTACATTTAACATTCAGCATACATGTTTAGGTAAATAATGCTTAACCCCCTGAGACAGGAGAAGGATAGGTCTTTGTGAACCTTGCCAGTCTGAGGGTGATCAATACGGATTTCCCAAACTAATCACAATGTCATGCTGATTTATTATTATTATTTTAATCCAAATCCAAACAATAACAAACATATCCATAGACAGCCACTCACCTAAAACACTGAGACTCAGCCCGCTGCCAGGCCTGCCTCTACTGAGCATGCGTACTCCAGTCGACATGGTGACATGCCTCACAGCTGGACTGTTACTACTGCCAAAGTCACAATCCCAATGTCACAATCCCAATGTCACAGTCCCCAATAACGTCATTAATTTTCAATAAAAAATGTAACACCACTTTCAACTTCTTCAAATCCTCCGCTAGTATTCGTGGTCCTACATTTTTGGACAAATAAGCATTATACTAAGTACAGAATTAGGTATTTCTTCATTGTACCCACCAAGATTTTACTTTCTCGTAAAACAATAGAGGACGTTTGATAATAATATATCGTAATATATCGAACAATTCTTATACAGTTGTTTATTATTTTTGTTGGTATCGATGCTTATGGGTAACGAGGCAACTCAACCAACCGATTATGATTTCATAACCAGTGTTAATCCAAAATGTAAAAAATATACAAAAAATATCGTATTATGTTTTATTGCTAAATTGTATAATTGCTAATTGTAATTTATCTTTTTATAATAAAAATAATAATTTTTAGTATAAAATCGTCAAAGACTTTAGAATAGCAGTTTTGTTGGTCTTATAATTCGTATGTCGTTTTATCGCTAAATTGTATTAATTGCTAATTGTAATTTATCTTTTTATAGTAAAAATAATTATATTTAGTATACAATCGTAAAAGACTTTAAAATAGGAGTTTTGTTGGTCATATAATTCATATGATGTTTTATCGCTAAATTGTATTAATTGCTAATTGTAATTTATCTTTTTATAGTAAAAATAATTATATTTAGTATACAATCGTAAAAGACTTTAAAATAGGAGTTTTGTTGGTCATATAATTCGTATGATGTTTTATCGCTAAACTGTATAATTGCTAATTGTAATTTATCTTTTTATAATAAAAATAATAATTTTTAGTACAAAATCGTCAAAGACTTTAGAATAGCAGTTTTGTTGGTCATATAATTCGTATGATGTTTTATCGCTAAACTGTATAATTGCTAAATGTAATTTATCTTTTTATAATAAAAATAATTATATTTAGTGTAACATCGTCAAAGACTTAAGAACAGTTTATTAAATCATATTACCTTAATAAGATTCACTAGCCCTTTTTTTAATTACAATTAACTGTTTTTTATTGTTAAGAAGTTTAGTTATCATTTTATTCAGCTGAATTATTAATAGTAACTAACAAAATAATCTCATAAATAAAAATTATTATTAATCCTTTTTCCTTTGCTAAGTACACGCGAGGAGTAAATCACACGAACTTTATTACTGGACTTGGACTCGCCAAACCATTATTAGTTTATGCTCGGTTAATAACATTTAACAACGTAAAAGTTACTTTGTAAATATTTTGTAGCATAGAAAATAAATAAATACAAAAGGGATATTTTAAATCTAATACAATCCAAGTATATCAAGCATTTACTGTGTTTATATAACTCATTATAAATTTAATTTATCGTGGTAATACAATAATATTAATGGTAATTGGGCCTGTAGTACTAAATTTTTGCACTGGTTGTCAGTACTGAAACAATAATTGTTACCCTTAGTAAAATTAATTGGTGGAAACAAAGAAAAAACACCTAAACTACTGAGAAAAACTAAACAATTGGAGTTGGAGTGTGCCAAGAAAAATATTTATTAAACAAAACTAAATAAATAAAGTTTTGAAGAGTGTCACAACTGATTGAGACACGTTTCTCCATCGAGACTTGGGTTTCGGAAATATTTAGTATTTGTAGACCTATTTCACTTCTTACTATTAAAATAAAAAGTATAGCACATCTTAATATCCAGTGTTTTAAACTTCTGTAGATACATTCCAGTAAAATACAATCATAAAGAACAATAGAGATACGTAAACCTTATCGATAGGAAAAGAAAAACGTATTTCTGGTATACAGAGTGTCCAGCAAACTAGGAAATGTAATATGTGAATCCTGTGTGTTTGTGCCTGAATAAGATTTTTAAATAAAAGAAAAAGAAATTATAATATACCACACTGAATGTCATATTTAAGTAAAAAATACAGTTTTCTTAAAAAAAGGCCGTCTAAATATTTCAAATTTAAATATCGAGTAACTAAACATTTTTACGATATTATGACTAACTCAAATTATCTTCTTGGTAATTAATTACCTAGTATTTTAGACTATACTTTTGGTCAAACAATTGTCTCCGTTATTCATACAGTAATAAGATCTTAAAAAATGATGATATATCTTGTATTTAATAAAATAGTCCACAGATTTTGTAACTATATATTTGTAAAATTTAACAATTGCACATATTTAATTTTTAGGCAGTCACACTTTTAAAATGGACTGTTTTAGTTATACAACATTTTAAAGAAAAATATGTCTTTTTAGATCATCTTACAATCAGACTTTCAGTATGGAATCAAAATCTTACGAAATATTTAGACTTACAGAGATAAAATGGAACGAGTTTTTCATATTGCTTTATTTGTTTGTTTAGACCTGACAAACAATCCCTCACAATATGGGACGGTCGATTCTGATCAACCTGATCATGTAGATAACAATTTAATAACATTTGAACAGAATTTATGAAAGCATGTTTATCCTTACGCAAGTAAATTATTGGAGACTTAAAAGAAATCAATATTTATTTTGAACCAACTAAAACTTCCATATTTCCTTGATAGACTGCTGTATGGCCACGTAAAACTAAATTACTCTGTCAACATTCTTCGAAAGTTGAAAATGCACGATCTTTCTTAGAGGTCCGCACGTTTGGTGATGCAGAACATCCGGCAGGAGGATGACTACACTGAATCCTCTTGTAAAGGAGAAGGGACGTGTTACATCACCAATTGACAACTAGTGGTACACTAGAGATATGCCTGCTCATTGACCGACTTCCATTGTAACCAATTCATCTCTGGATGATCCACTTCCTTTCGCTCAGCTCGCTCTATTTCTCCCGGCTACACGTCAGTCTCAACTTCATTGTGGGTTGATAATTAATTCCTCACTAGACAACTAAAACAGGGACTTCATTGTGGTGGTTGAAGACGTTTCGTATTTGATTAAGATTTAGCTCAACATATTTGGCTAGTAAAAAACCCTTCTGTAAATGTTTGATCAAATCAAAATATTTAATAAATAAATGTATTTTATTTGTGCAATATTTTGTTGTAAACTGAAATAAGACAGCCACCGTATTAGCAACACTTTAAACAATGATGACCAACAGACAAATATCTTGTTGTGACTAATCAAAACGTAATTTGATTAGTGGTAATATAATTAATTGTTAGTTATAATTATTTTTAATGCAATTTTTTGTTACATAATTTTTATTTAAAATGATCTACTACTAAAAAGCAAAATTATACTACATATAATGAAAAGGGCGTTCTTCACTTAAACTTTTAAAATCCTCTTTAACGATAAAAAGTGTAATTTCAGTAAAATTGTATATGACGCAAAACATTTTAAATCAAGCATATACCCCATAAAATGTACATGAATTACCCAGTTGACAATAATCATTATATTATTTAGACACCAGCGCATCAATAATGGCAAAAGATATTTCATACAAAAAGATTAATAAAATAATAAAGTGGACAGAATAAAAATAAGCAAAAAAGCTTTTGCTATGAAACGTTCACACAATCATATCACTAAAGCACACTCCAACTCAAAGCCGTTCACACGTAACACAACAGGTGGGCACCTTGTAGGTCGTCACACGTATTTGTGATATCACTTGCGGAGGGCGATTCACACGTCGATACCGACGGACACACAGACCGGGACTGGGAGTCCGACAGCGAGCCCCCCCCCACTCCCGCTGACAGACTCCCACCATCACCGGTCCACGGGTAATGAGAGTAATGGAATTGCACAATACTTTATGGAATTTGTTAGGAATAACGTCCGCCGTCTAGGGGACGTCAGACATACGTGGAATCACACATCGATGATCCATTACGACATTGGTCCACCTACTCGGCAGATATTACTCAGCATGTACTTGTAGACATCATTAATGACCGGAACCGGTCACGGAATATTCATAAAATATGCACAGAATATAGTTATCAAAACTTTCACCTACACTTTATTTCACCTTGCACAAATGTGCTATTGTTGCATCATGTTCCTTGTCAATTCGCTATCTTCAGCCTGGCGCCCACAATGTAATAAATATCCGAGTCAACAGCTGATATGATTCAGGACTGGGTTTGCCTGAGTCATCACAGTACTACCGTATAGAGAACATGATCAACTCAACATTACAATGGTTAACGCTGCAACGATCCTATATATTAAAACGATCGGGTCATTTAGTTCACTCACGTTCTGAACTTATTACTTGACAGATTTTGATGAAAGTTTTTTTTTCAAAAGATAATTTTGAGTAACGGAGCTGGATTTTTTTAAATTCCCATGGATTTTTGCCCTAGACGACGTCAGAGTTGCAATGTTATTCTTATGCAGATTAATTTTAATTGACCAGCTGGCGGCGTAAACAAATGTTAAATGGTCCAAATAATTTGTTAGGTTAATAGAGAGCAGCACAGTAAAATATAAAGTTAATTATAAAAGAGCGGAAACATGTCTGTCTGTGTGTACAGAATGTTATCATCAGCCTAAATAAAATGCAAACATTTGAAATAGGCTTGGTAATAACATTGGTTGTTTATCATTATTATACTATAAATAGAGTGCAAATCAAGTGCAGTGAGTGAGCTGCTGTAAATGAAGTTAAATAATATGACTTTACTTAATACAATTAATTACTAATATTTGATGTTAAAAGTGACATGCCGAAGGCCGAGGCGTCACGTGCGTAGCGAGTGACGGGGTTGGCACGCGAACCATGCAGGTGTGTCCCCTAGTAGATATAATTACTTCATTAAAAGCACCATTGTCATTAGTTATTGTCATTTTGTATTAAATTTTTCAAGGTTAATAGGCCCTACTGTTATATTTACAAATCAGTTACAATAGCTTAACAATTAACACAAGAAAAACACTAAACTCGATGTGTATGTCTAATAAATTACATTTTTCCCCGATCATAATAACACATTTCATCGTATATTTACTTAGCATATATATAAAGTATGAACTGTAAAACTAGGAATGACGATGACATTCTTTAGCGAATCAGAGTACGATTTGAATTTTAGTATTTAATTTAATAACTAACAAAGTACGTTTGAATAAAAACTACAAACAAGGATAACTCCTGCAACACAAATTTAATGTAAGTAAACAGTAGTACTGTATTTATACATATTTTGTGACATATTCTGTAAACCACGTTCACCACACTCTTGCTAAATGAATTCTCATAGAAATTATGTTGAGGTGCAAATTGAATCTGTCACCTCATTTAGTTTAAATATGGAATGTGGGTTTGGAAATAAATAATTTTATTTTACTGAAATAATTATCACTAATTATAATAAATATCTATACTATTATGATTCATGATTCTGGTAGCTTAAAATAATATACTCGGGTGATAAAATACTTTAAAAATACAGTGCACAGTATTTCATAAATTGCTTACAAAAATATAGTTTATTGATGGTTTTAAAAGTGAAGAGAGAATAAAGACATGAAGAAAAACAGGAGAGACCATCGAAGGCGCCGGACGATCAGGACAATTATACACGCTGGGACCGAGCGAAGCGACGGAGAAAACGAACAAAAGGGCTGTAGATTAGCTACCTCTAAGCCCACAAAAGAGGCTGTGGAACCACTATTGGCTCATTCTACAAAGGATTGAACTATGAAAGGAATCGAGCTAGTTTTTCTTTCCATTATTTTCCACTACTTACTCGTTGAATACTCTATTAAGTATATATTTCTTTACTTATATTTTAACAACATTGAAAATTCATTCATTCATAAATTACGTCGAAAAACAAAAAAATGGTTCTTCCTATCAGAAGAAGGAACTAATGAGATGAAACTGGAAGCTCCAGACTGCGGAAGCAGACGAGAACTTCCTGTAGAGAATGGAGAGGGTATGCACCCTTAGTTTGGTCTCATTTCTACTCCCCCTTGCCTGCGAAGGAAGCGGGGAGCAGGTGAGTTGGGTGGGATCGGACAGGGTTCTCTTATGGGACCTTTCATATACACCCCCGAGCTCCCCTACTGATTCACACACTTGTTAGAGTTCTCTCCCCCGCCAAGGTTGGATTAGATAAATTATCCTCAAGCAACTGATGGGCTCACGTGAATTGCTACTAGGTAGTTTGCAGCCTCGGGGTGATGGTTTTTTTTGAAAAAAGATGTGGCCTTTTATAAAACGAGTAGGGCTGTTAAAACGCCTGTTTAGAAGTGTATGATAATATAAAAACCCCTAGTGGATAGAATTATATTTAATTACGGAAGAATCTGATAACAATGATTTTTTTCAATAGTTAACGGAGTTAAATTAATATCGTTTTAAAGTTATTACTCACAAACTTGTGTATCCCTAGACTTGCATACCTGAAACACAAATGGTGATGATTACTACAATATATTAGTTTCTTTTAAAGAAGTTTAATATAGCATTCGTAATATTGGATTATCAAACAAGTTTATGTGTAGTTTAATCTCGTTTTGAACCAAACAAAAGCTCATAAAAGCATTAATTACTATAAATAAGAATAAATACTCGAGAGACACTATAAGTTAGGAAATAGAAAATAAATACTCGAGAGACACGATAAGTTAGGAAATAGAAAATAAATAACCACTAACTACTTACATTCACGCAATAAATACTCGAGAGACACGATAACTTAGGACATAGAAAATAAATAACCACTAACTACTTACATTCACGCAATAAATACTCGAGAGACACGATAAGTTAGGAAATAGAAAATAAATAACCACTAACTACTTACATTCACGCAATAAATACTCGAGAGACACGATAAGTTAGGAAATAGAAAATAAATAACCACTAACTAATTACATTCGCGCAATAAATACTCGAGAGACACGATAAGTTAGGAAATAGAAAATAAATAACCACTAACTACTTACATTCACGCAATAAATACTCGAGAGACACGATAAGTTAGGAAATAGAAAATAAATAACCACTAACTAATTACATTCACGCAATTAATAGTCTTGGATATTCGCTGCGACAAATTGCTATAATAAATCAATAAAGTGGACAAAACCTTACTATTAGTTACAGTTCTTCGAGAAAATTACCCGTCGATTCCTCACCGGCTATTCTCCTGTAGAGGTGAAGAACCATGTACATGACGTGAAGAAATCAGATTAAAGACCCTTAAAATATGTCCTGATTTTTTTAAAACTAGAGCCAATAAACTTATTTACATATTCCCAGAACTTTTTAGAACCACAGTATTTATTACTGTGCTTATTATTCCGTTAATTAACATTGAATAATAGTCGCACAGTCAATAAACCACACAACATTCTTAAGCCAAATTTCCTGGCTAAAAGTTTACAAAAAGAAAATCCCTCACTGTGGGTTATTTAAGATCTCGGTTGACACTTCCTTCTAAAGAGTTTGCAGAGGTTGTCGCCATATTAGCGTTTCCATCCCATAAGAACAATGTTAAATGCGGAAACATCCAGTAACTACGTATCGGATAGTTATACATTTTAAATCGTTTGAAAGATCATAAAAAAATGAAATTCGATATCGTTTATTGCATCTCACATAGATAGTTATTGAAAATAAACAAGTGGATTCTATAAACTTTTACGTTTTTCAAATTATATAAAAATGATAATTTACCGACAAATAGTTAAGTCACAGTGCAGTTTCTCATTTAACAACACTCTTACGGGAATTAATCAAATATGGCGATTACCACTTCAGACTCTTAAAACCTAATGTATTTTGTGTAAGGCTCATGAACTTATACAATACAATCCAATTATGTTTTTATGAAACCAGAACAAAACACAAAGACAACAACTCGTATTTTAACAACTGGAAAAGGGGGGGAGTTCAAAGGTCACGTGTCACTGGATTAGGCACGTGATCTGAGCCTGCACGTTGCAACACGTTCGTCATTCACAGTCACAGGAGCACATGGTTCGTGAACCCTAACTGCCTTCTAGATCACAGCCTACGTGATCTGGCGCCGAAATGCCACTTCATTGTTACTGTACACAAGATAAAGTCTTATCAGTTGAGTAGATTAAGTATTGTTTTATAGTGCGACTTATCACTACTTGTTTGATGTACAGTTCCTAATTTATCTTCCGATTTGTTATGAATGATTTATGAACAGTTTTATCTACGGAGGTAAATTTGCAGCTGATTAATTCCAGGGAATTTACAAGAAGAGAATTAATGTTTTAATGACCGACCGAAAGATTAAATGCGATATGTTAAAGTCTTGGCGAGTTTCGCTTTTAGAAATATAATAATAATTAGCTTTTCCAGATATTCACAAAAACTTATAGATATATTGCTGTATTATTTGAGATATGAAAACAAATATTTTATTTTGTAAAAAAAGGATGCCTTTTTATTACTGATCCTTATTTAGGAGTTTTTATATTCTATGATTGTTTTTATTATTGTAGCTGCGCTCCTATTTATTGTTATGCACCATATCCTTGTTGTTGATTGGATAGCTTAAAACTTATTGTTTATTTATATTAATTAGTTCTTTGTACTTAACCTTATTAGTTTTTTTATGTCAATGAATTAATGATATTACAATAAATAAATAAAAAGTTTGTCAAAGTGTTTTCAGAAGGTAACTCGCCATTGAGGTTGCAATTACATAACAAACATTAAGTGTACCAGAAATATTTAAATTAAATACTTTTAAATATAATTTTAACATTTTTACATTGTACTATAAAAAGTAAAACATTAATGGGGATTAAACCCCTATATTGCTTTATTAAATAGGGAATTAGATTTCATTAAATAGAGTAAAATATTGATACATTCTTATTCAATGTGTACAATTGTCACAGCAGTTAAGATATGTCGTTTGTTTGAATAATTATTTCTGCAATGGAAAATAAACAAAGTTTTCTTTATTTTATTTCAACATAACCCCTAATCTTATAACATGTTGCATGGTCTATCTTCCACGCATGATGAAGTACGCCCTTTTCCACTCACTTTCCCTCGATAAGGAGAATTCATGTATGCAAAATATAAAAATTGAGCTGCACCGTTTAAAATTTATCTTCTAGTTGAATTTTGTAATCATAAAACATGTTTTCTGTTGGAAGAGATAAATATATGTAACATTTAGTTCTTCTGAAAAATAAAAATATTCACGCGATTTTGTAAATGCGCCTATTTTTCTGACACAAAATTAGCTTTGTCCTTTAACCATTTGTTTTCTTTATGTTATTATATTCTCTATAAATATTTTTTCAAGAAAAAACACAAGTGTTTTTGCTTAAAAAAATAATAGTAATAATAATAATATAAGATAGTAATAAATCCACTGTCCTTGCTGGGACGTGACACTACGTATCACGTAAATTGTTGTATTACTATTTTTCGTAATTTGTTACATAATTTTTCTTTTTATATATAAACTGCATGAACATTAGTTCGTTTTTATAAAATCTTATGTTGACTTGTTCTAATATCACTGCTTATCCTAGTACCAGCAATATCTTCCATACTAGCACCGAGTGGCACCTAGGAATATAGAACCATTTTTATATATTGGGTATCAAATTAATATGTACCCTAAAACCTTTTAACACGTTTCAAAATAATAATTCTTACACCAGATTTTGCTTTTGATTCCTCCCATAATTGGCTGAAACTGGTTTCATTTCGATGAGGCGAAACCTAGACAGGAGATGAGAATGGCTACCATAAGTCAAGGTGTTAAGCCGGTGACGTGGGGGGCTTACCACGATCCCGGACAAGGGTAACCCCAAATTGTCCTCCTTTTGGGGATATATTACAACGCGTTGGGGAAAGTGCAGTTGAGTTATGGAGTTGATGACATTAAGGACCAGTGTTAATTGAGCCTTAACTCTCAAGCACACTCGTAATTAACAAATGATTATAATTTATTAGATTTTTATGTTTTATTACTTTTATTACCTGTGGTAATACTAACTTTTGTAATGTTAAAAACTTGAATGTAACAAACTGAATTGACCTTGATTATATTGGAAAATATTTAAGGACATCAGAATTTTTACACATTTGTTCAGTTTCAAATACAACATATTGCTTCGTATGTTTCGTATATAAAATTATTTTAATGAATTTTCCTAACCAATTTTTTATATTGTTATTGATTGAGTTTTATGTACAGCAAATGCTTTAAAATTTAAGTTGTTGTAAATCACAAATTCAGCTTGTAAAATCTCAAAAGAATAAAGTATGTGAGAATAGAATAAAATGAAAAAGTGCTTAGTTCTGAGATATAAAATGTTGTTGTCTTTCTGTATTTTGCACTAAAACGTCTTTGAGTATGGGGTTATGGAGGACTAGGATTTCTTTCATGTATCACCGCAGAGTCCAGTGATGTCCTGAGGGGTTCATTGTTAATTTAAGAGACATTCTCAGGGCGGAACATGCTCAGAACCGGACACCATAGGCTACGGGCTTACGAAGCACTGCCGTCCGAAGTAGAGGCCAAGCTGATCAACGCGTTACTGGAGGATATAAGAGGTGAGCCCAACGAAATCTGTTTGAGGGGAAATTGCGGCGCTTCTTCGTCAATGGATCTTTCTATAGCGTATCGGAGTTTTTGGAGATGACTGCGCACTAAAATAAAATATTTTAACGACTCCTGTGTAGGCTATTATATATATATATATATATATTATATATATATTTGTTTTAACCTATTTAATTTTTTTAACTTTTACTTCATTTTGACGCATGCTATACAACAATTTATAGTGTTTATGGCAATAAAGAATATTATTATTATTATTATTCCCTGTTTTCCAGAGATCCTATAGGGGAAATTTGACGATTTAAATGAATTTTCTGGCGTATCAATGACGTATGTTTTCTGGCGTATTAATGACGTATATTTCTGGCGTATCAATGGAGTATGTCTTCTAGCGCACCAATGACGTTTGTTTCTGGAGCATGTTTTTTGGCGTATCAATTACGTATGTTTCTGCGTATGTCTTCTGGCGCACCAATAAAGTTTGTTTCTAGCGCATGTTTTCTGGTTTATCAATGACGTATGTTTCTGGCGTATGACTTCTAGCGCACAAATGACGTTTGTTTCTAGCGCATGTTTTCTGGTGTATCAATTACGTATGTTTCTGGCGTATCAATGACGTACGCTTCTGGCGTATCAATGACGTATGTTTCTGGCGTATCAATTACGTATGTTTATGGCGAATCAATGACGTGTGTTTATGGCGTATTAATGACGTATGGTTTTAGTTTTGTGTAATGTATCACTGATATTATTGTTGTTTTTTTCAGATGTTTTGTTATTTAACTATGATTTGTTTATTTTATTACAGTTCAGTATTATTATTGAATATAGAAAAAATACTGTACGTTAATATGGATCCCGTAAAGCCGGGTTACCTGTTCGTTGAAATTACTTCTTGTTCGGTTTTCACAGGTAGCGTCAACGCATGCTCTCTTTCTTCGTCCCTCTCCAGCACACGCTTGACAAATAGCTGAGCTAATAGTAGGCCAACCAGTCATCCGAGTGCTTATTTGAGACTAATCGCCGTTAGATATAGAACATACATTGCTTTAGACTGTTTATCTTTTTTTTATTGCCAATGGTATTACGTCAAATGTTATATGATTTTTTTATATATGTATTATAGAATTACTACTTAATATTTTCATAATGCACGTACTACCTGACATCTGGAAATATCAAGGAGTTCAAGGTTTCTGAATGGATGACGTTGTAGTCAGGACTTGCACAAGACTGTTTGTAGGAGGTTCGCTGGAGCGTTCCGGTCCAGCAGCCACACAACCCCATGGTTTACAACTAGCCATTACCGATCCGTACAGCTAAACATGCGTTTTACGCTTCATGAAATTAGAAAATAGCCTGAGCTCGACTGGGGCAGATTATCCTGCAGTAAAGGGCTGGTTTATTACATCATTGTAGACCGCTGACGTCCACCGTAAACCTGAGGCGGTAGCCTCCAGCTAGGCTGTGCCCAGACAAAGGGAATGAACTCATCAAACTGAACCTTACAACTGATGAACTCTACGTGAACAAAAGGAACTCATAATAGGCGAGTGGGCTATTTGCTCTTGACGCTGTATAAAACGTTATTATCTTATTCTGCGTAGATTAATTTCCTGAAGGTGACAAAAATAACGAGCAGATCAATATTTCCTTGAAAACGAATGGTTTCAAAAAACTTTATAACTTAAGCAGTTAGGTAATAAAATAACATTATTATCAATTTGAAATCAATGTGAAAAGCTACACTAACTTGTACATACATATACATAATTCCAAGAATGAAGCAAAAATAACAGAAGAAGATTTAAATTTAATAGATCCTTCTTGTCATGTGAAGCATAATCAGATAAATACAAATAAAAAATACAATTCAAAACGAAATGTCCTCGAAAGCAAAATAAACTATTCTTGTCTTAAATGTTTACAATGAAAAGGAGACAAAAATATGAAATGTATTGCACGCAAATGACTAAAATATTAATGATATTGCAAATAGAGAAAGCACTCACGATGGGAATTCTACGTTCATCTATGAGAGAGTTTAAAACGCTCTGTAAGTACAGCAATCCAGCTGAACGGTTACTCCTAGATGAAGTCAAATGAGCGAAATGTTCAATTTTCCATTGATTTGCTTTCAAGAAAGTAGTTTGTAATCTAATATTTTTAGAGAGTTGATCAGTTGAGTTATCCTTTGGTGGGGGGCGTTTACAGTAGAGTCCACTACTCGCTTACGACTACACAAGCCGTCAATTAGGACTTGACATGTAATGATAGAAAGGACGCTCTAGCCATTAAACCACGAGGCGTCTCTAGGGAGTCGAAACATACAGCCACATTCAAAGAGTAAAAAGGAAGATGAAATATGATGCGGTCAGAGGGACAAAGATTGAGGGAGGACATCAATCACTGTGAACACTACAGGTGTCTGGCTGGAGGTAGGGAGGCTCCAGGCATTAGGTCATTACGACCATGACTTCCCTTCTGGAGAGTGAAGACACATATGATGGACCTCATAACAAATAGTAAAATGTTATATTTTGTTTATTTATTTTAATGTTATTTTAGTAAATTGAGGGAACGTACAAGGTCTGACTAACCCAAGGGCTTGATTCTAGAGGCAACGTACGTGATCTGGAGTGTGCACGGGTGAGGAGGGTCTATATCACTGTACATGATATGTGGGTAGGAGGGTCAATACCACTGTAAGTATATGGGTGGGTATCCCTTCTACATAGGTCTAGCTGTAACACTCTGCAATGACCCTCCCACTCACTCTTACACGTACGGTAGTAATGGAACACGATTGCCACTAAATCAAACTAAATCTGTATAGATGTAGTGTAAACAATCAAATTACATCCTAGGTTATTACGTTTGTTGTATTATATTGATGTAAGTACTTAAGAATGGTTACTTGGTAATTGGAAGGTCTCACAATTAAGGCCCTTACACACCGGCATCTGCGGCTTTCTGGACGTCCGGGACGTCCACGAGGCCGGTGTGAAAAGGCCTTTAAATGTCAGTGTTTTTTTATTTATGCTGCAAAATAGATTTTTTCATTTACACTGCAGTATTGTAATAGAATCAACATGCTAAAACTCGTGCATCATGAACATGTTTGAATTATTGAAAATAATATACTGTATGATTAAAAATTAATTTTCTAAAATCTACAATTAAAATTACATATGCATTTAAAAACTGCAAGTAATTGGATTGTTCGATAACATCTTTTAGTTTACTGATATATTTTGGCTAACGAGATGTATAGTTAAGTTTAGCAGATTTTATTTGTAAATTTATTTTTGTGGAAAATTACTTGTTGTAAACATTATTATGTAAGTGTTCAACTAAACTTATATAAAAAATTATACCTCAAAATATACTTAAGAACGTGATGGCTGGAGGAAAGGGTCGTGAAACAAGACACTCAAACTCTCTACAATCCTTCAATCCGGACTTCCGGACGTCCGGCCTTTGGAGTGCAATTTCTTTTTTATTAATTGACATCAACAATTTAACGGACGTATAGACAACATGACGGGAAAATATCAACTGCAAATATCCTGCCCTGGTTAACGTATTTACGCGAATGAATCTTGTACAGCCCAATACACGCTTGAACCTAATACAACAAAATTGAACAGGGGTTATTATCCCGACTGTGTTGGCCAAAGCTGACAAACTTGAGATGCTCAAACAAACAATAAAAGAATAGTGCCCCCAGTTTATTAGCCTTGAGCGACCGGCTTTAGATCAATAAAAAATAATTACTGTGTAATGATTTAATTAGCATTTCGCCGAGGTATTGTTTCACTGCCTTTGTAGAACGGAGTCCTTGGAAGATCACAATGCCTTCCCCAAGTCAAGTTATTACTTTGTACTATAACACATTGTATTTACTGTACAAGAACACATATCAAAAGCTATTGTTGGTTTTTTCAAATCGTTCGTTAGTAATGAAATGGGGTCATAAACCTTTGAAAGAGTGAACATACCTACAACATGATAGTGATGACAGTTATATCTATAGTTACACTCTCCGGGGAACGATATCGATATGATTTTAAATTTACCTTGCATTTCCACACTAACAAACTACATAAAAATAACCCTTTGTAACCTGGAAATTATAGAATCGTCCCTAATTAGGAGTTTTCTAAGTTCTAGTTTAAGTTAAAGAATATAAACTCTATAAGAAGAACATAAACTTGTTAAAAATGTCACCAAAAACGTCGATCTAGACCAATAGTTGGGCGTGAAAACGATAGAAATCGCTAGTGGCACTTCTTCCCATTTGTGCTGGAGGAAGAGACAGGTTCGACGTGAGGGGGAAAAGAAAGAGATGAAGATACTCCAACCCTCTCAATCGCTTCAGAGTTGAGGAAAAAGGACCACTAGTGCTTGTAGTGCTACTGCTGCCTAGCGTTTTCTTCCCAACTACAGTCTTTCAGCTGACTAAAATCCACAACATTGTTTTTCTTAGAGAGTTTAAATTAACTAGCCAAGTTAGCTTAGCACTAAGAATTCTTTGTCCACATCGGGACAAATAACATTGTTGACAGTTTACTAAATAAATTAATTTTCATACTATGTCTAAATGTTCTACAATGTCATACGCGTAAGCTTTAGAAAAATTCTCACTATTACGAGGTATTCATTAAACAGACAAAAATTCCTCCAACTATTAAGGACCTATTACTGTTACAATCCTCGAGGTAGAGGAGTATTTCGTTCCCTCGGTTTCCAGCTGCTTCCACAATTGTTTACATTACATTACACAAGTCCTCCAACTATTAAGGACCTATTACTTTTACAATCCTCGAGGTAGAGGAGTATTTCGTTCCCTCGGTTTCCAGCTGCTTCCACAATTGTTTACATTACAATACACAATTCCTCCAACTATTAAGGACCTATTACTTTTACAATCCTCGAGGTAGAGGAGTATTTCGTTCCCTCGGTTTCCAGCTGCTTCCACAATTGTTTACATTACATTACACAAGTCCTCCAACTATTAAGGACCTATTACTTTTACAATCCTCGAGGTAGAGGAGTATTTCGTTCCCTCGGTTTCCAGCTGCTTCCACAATTGTTTACATTACATTACACAATTCCTCCACCTATTAAGGACCTATTACTTTTACAATCCTCGAGGTAGAGGAGTATTTCGTTCCCTCGGTGTCTAGCTGCTTCCACAATTGTTTACATTACATTACACAATTCCTCCAACTATTAAGGACCTATTACTGTTACAATCCTCGAGGTAGAGGAGTATTTCGTTCCCTCGGTTTCCAGCTGCTTCCACAATTGTTTACATTATACAATTCCTCCAACTATTAAGGACCTATTACTTTTACAATCCTCGAGGTAGAGGAGTACTTCGTTCCTTCGGTGTCTAGCTGCTTCCACAATTGTTTACATTACATTACACAATTCCTCCAACTATTAAGGACCTATTACTGTTACAATCCTCGAGGTAGAGGAGTATTTCGTTCCCTCGGTTTCCAGCTGCTTCTACAATTGTTTACATTACATTACACAATTCCTCCAACTATTAAGAATTGATATAGGAAATGAAAGATTAAATAAACCTACAGGTTTACTTTGTAGATCGTAGGATCAGAAGTTGAGGAAAAGATTTATTTTATCGAGCTGAAACAAGAGGAGAAGAGTAAAGAAGATGAGAAGAGATTTGGAAGCAATGGAGATGTGTATTTGGAGAAGGATTGAGAACATAGTATGGGAAGATAGAGTGCGAACTGAAGAAGTACTAAGGAAAGTTGGAGAAGAGAAGGAAATACTGGAAATTATAAGAAGAAGAAAAATACATTGGTTAGGATATGTGATGAGGCTGTTGAGAACAGTCATAGAAAGAAAAGTTACAGGGAAGGAGGAGGGAGATATCAGTGTAATAATCGGAAGGGGTATGTCAAACCAGAGGTTTGACAGAGGCTGCAGCAGGACCTGGCTGAGGGCAGAACACCCTTGATGATGATGATGATGCAGAGGATTTAGCCATCTTTGCACAAAATTAAAATAATCTGGAAGAATTAGTGGGCCTATTATTTTCTGAAGCAAAAATGTACACTAATGGTTAATGAAGAAAAAAGAAATCATACGAGAACCAGAAAGAGAAGTATCTACTCAAGATCTGCTTTCGCTATTCGTTGTTAATATTTAAAAGTGGACAGTACGGGCAGCAACAAAAAATAGGAACATTCCAGATTGGCTGCGATGAAACTGTTTCGTAGGAGCTGCAAGATTGGTCATACAAAAATTAAAATTCAGTATTTGTGAGAGTGTGATATAATACGTAATTATAAGTTAGGAATTTGGACAAATAAATATAATTACATTTTTATAAGATTCAAAGAAAAGTGTTATTGAACAGATTTTTAATTTTTTGCGTAAAGAATTAAGGAGAAACAAAGCACAGAGGGCTTAATTGTAAGTAATACTTAATTGCACATGTCGGAAGAAAACGACTTCATTAGCTAGGCCATGTCGAGGAGAAATGAAATTGACAGAGTGGGAGATGGGGAAATCGTTGACTATGTTATAAGTTGGGAGAATTAGTAAAGCAACAGACATCTGAAGAGACCAAAATACATTGTTGATTCTAGATAGCAGAATAGTTAAGAGACTAGTCAGTATAAAAAAAAATAGTTATTCATCCAATTTCCAAAAATTAATTTATGGAAATAAATTGAATTTTAATAAAATTACTAGTTAATTTCACAATGTTTAAACCAGAACTTACTCTATATGTGTATAGTAGCCTAATATTACTTGTTACTTTGAATTTAGTTTACTTATTTCTTAAGATATTAAAGTTCGTATCCTTCAAAAAACCAAATATTACATACAGTACATTTACCAGTTGGATTCCCGCAAATTCATAGTCACTGCAACTCTGTAGCATATGACTAGGGCAATGAAGTAATGGGCTGACTTTCTACGATCCATATATAGCCTTGTCATGTCATGTAATATCGATTGCCTTTGCTGATTTTGTTTGATTTAGTAGTGTTTTTGAGTCATTTGTCGATACTCTGACAGAGAGAATGTGAGTGTCGCTTTGCCTTTTTGTGGAGGTGACCAGACGTAAGCCGAGCAATAACGGTGGCGAGCCTGCCCCATTGGCCAACACTGACACAACTCGGTGGCCACAATAAAGACGATATTTGCGATCTTATCGGAGAGAGAGAAGATCGATACTAGCACTTCTGTAGGCGGCACACGCATAATTTATCGTGCCAACTGCCCACAGAAATTGGCTTAATTAGGGCAAGTTAAGGCGACGTGCTGTATAGAGCGTGTAGTTTACGAGCGAGATCTGGGTACTGGAGGAGGAAGTCTTTGGTCCGTGTTATGTCTTCTCATCTCCCAGGATATAAACTAGGCTAGTTCATGCTATATCCTAACTCTTCTATCTTGGAGGATGCAAGTTTTTTATCATCGAAGGCACTTAATTCATAGTGAAGGTACTCTGATACAGTTTTAAAGTGAAACTCTTCATCTTTTATGGGTTGCCATTTTTAGCCTCATTGTTCAGTTTTTTAACTGTTTTAGATTCCTCACGGAACTAATGTAATTAAAATGTAAATCTCATTTGTAAGTTTGCATTTACTGCAAGAACACTGCTGTAAAATGATATTATAATAATATTAAAATTATTTTATACATAACATACACATTAAAAGATTTTATAAAACTGATATTGAACAAAAGAAAAATGTGTATACAGTAGTTTTCTAAACAGGAAATTACTAAATCTAACTAAAATATATGGGACAAAAATTAATAAAATCCTTTAGCCATAAGCACATGTAAAATGTAGGTATGTAAAACAAGCTAAAATCTTTAAAAAGTCGGAAGGTACATACTCTATTTACTACAAGATTTATAATAAAGTCTCCACTTATTTTTACAGAGTGAAAAACATCGAGAGGGTGATGAATAGTAGTGGATATTTTGCTTAAAAGACGATTACTGAAAGAATCTCTCGTCTTTTATAATCGTTTTTTACAAGCGGCAAGAATATCTCGAGTTATATCATAGTGGTGATGGACAGGAAATGTGATATTAGTGAGTGTAAGTATTGTCTACATAACGGCAGCAGGACTAAAATTGAAATCCCAAACAAAGCCTTTTCCACAACTAAGCACACTCCAAATTATACAGAATAACATGAATTTTCTTACTAAGCCTTCAATTTTAAATAGGTTATGCAAAGAAGAAGGTATCCAGAAAACAATAAAATTTAGATACCCAAGCGTTTTCTGAGATATGCTTCGTTATTAATTATTATTTTTTGTAGTTATATCATTCAGATATACCTACAAATTTATAAATGATCCCTAGTACCCTTTCAAAAGTTAATTCTGAAAAATTTTAGTTCGAAATAATGTCACACTCTTTTGAGTACCGAATATGGTTAGGCAGACAATTTATAACAATTGTTTAATAATGACCATATACAGTGTTATAATACTTGTAATAATACATTCATAAATGGCTGGCGAGATACGCATTTATTGTAATGCATTTAAATAGAAATAAAAGTTTTAAAGTTAAAAAGCTGTTGATAAATATATACATTTAGGTTACAAAATTGTCGCCAAATGAAATATGGAATCTTGTAACAAAATTTAGATGCCTGCAAAAAATATCGGAATGTTATTAATATTTTTAAAGGCTCACTTGACCCACAGTGAAGATAGAAGGAAACATGATTCTATTCAAAACAAAAAAATCATCTATTTTTCAATAATTTGTAAAAGAGGATTCAAGACTATCGGAAAGACTAAAATTGAAATCGTGTAATTACATTTCTCCACAACTAAACTACCACCCAAGTCCTACAGAATGACTTATATATTTTTAAATAAAGCTCATTTTGTATATTTCTAAGCTTTAGTATCTGGTTTGTAACACAACCATATAAGGAATATCGCGCAATCACTGGCTTCATAGCTCGTCTGGAAATCAAATTTAATTCCTATAAAACTATGTTTATGACTAGTCAAATTTGCTCACATTTCGACTGATAAATGCAGGATTTAGTTTAATACAATACAGTTTAACTACTATATTACATTATAAAAGTATTGGGATTAAGTAACATCATATGGTAGAATTGAAAATTTCTAAACGGCGCAGCTCTGGTCACTAATTCTCCTTCGCTCAGTTGAGCTCAGGTCACTACTTCCCCCCTCACTCAGTTGAGTTCAGGTCACTACTTCCCCCCTCGCTCAGTTAAGTTCAGGTCACTACTTCCCCCCTCGCTCAGTTGAGCTCAGGTCACTACTTCCCCCTCGCTCAGTTGAGCTCAGGTCACTACTTCCCCCTCACTCAGTTGAGCTCAGGTCTCTACTTCCCCCTCGCTCAGTTGAGCTCAGGTCACTACTTCCCCCTAGCTCAGTTGAGCTCAGGTCACTACTTCCCCCTCGCTCAATTGAGCTCAGGTCACTACTTCCCCCTCGCTCAGTTGAGCTCAGGTCACTACTTCCCCCTCGCTCGGTTGAGCTCAGGTCACTACTCCCCCTCGCTCGATTGAGCTCAGGTCACTGCTTCACTCGCACTCGGTTGAGTTCAGGTCACTAATCCCCTCGCTCGATTGAGCTCAGGTCACTGCTTTCCCCTCGCATGGTTTAGTTCAGGTCACTATTTCCCCCTCGCTCGGTTGAGCTCAGGTCACTGCTTCCCTCGCACTCGGTTGAGTTCAGGTCACTACTCCCCCTCGCTCGGTTGAGTTCAGGTAAATACTTCTCCCTTGCTCGGTTTAGTTCAGGTCACTACTTCTCCCTTGCTCGGTTTAGTTCAGCTCACCTCATGAGTTAACTTGTTGGAAACCAAGCTTAGAGGAATAAATTTATTCAACACCGTGGGAAAGTGTAGGTGGTGAAGTTAGAATAGTAGAACAAGTTTTTACTTGAGTGAACTGTCAGGTTTTTAGTGTGTGTGGGTGGCTCTTATGGTCATATATGGAGACAGGTAAGTGATCAGTCTTGGCTAAGTAAGAGATGAATAATTATTAAAGAGTCACACCAGATTAATGAAAGATGTTTGTATATTCTAAGACCATAGGCCTAAGTGAATTCTTTATATTGGCATATAATAAAGAATGAACAGTTCTCAAAAACATTTCAAGGTGACCGACCACATGGGTTGAAACTGAAAACATCAAGAGTCTACTTAAACTGCAAACACCGGTAAGAGCTATAATGGTGTTTACACGACAGTAGACTTTCAGCATAGTCATTACTAAACAAACTACATTTATGACTAGAATAGCTTTTTAAAATTGTATATTACTTGTTCTAAAGTATGCTAGGTAATATTGATGTAAAATAAATAAAGCGTTAAATACAAAAAAGAGGAAAATGCGAAAATCTTGAATAAATTAATTTAATCAGAAAGTGTTTATATAGAACTAGCTATACCCTCCCGCTTTGCCGGTTATAATATTGAGTTCGATTATATAACCGAGATGTGCAGAATGCTTTCAGTTTACACTGTATCCAATTTAGAACAGCCGATGTTATGTATTACTACTGTATTCAATTATTTTTAATTTTAAAAGTTAAGCCTACCACGATTTCATTCAATTTGTTTTTATTTAATAGTTGTTAATCAAATAAATAAATCAATTAATATAGCTCCATAAGAATACCATGGGAATTTTGGAGGCCATTGGGACGGAGTCCTGAGGTCGGAGAGGAAAATCCTTTCTTAGTGAGCCTCTATTGGCCAAGATAAACCTATGTCCAAAATGTTAAGTCAATTCGAAGTATAGTTTTGGATAAATAGTGATGAATAGTAAATGGTTTTTAATCATATAGATAGGTATCTTATTATTCTTAAGTCGGTTCATGAAATATAGTTTTTGTTACCGTACAATCTAGTTTTCACTCATTAAAACAGAAGTTTAGAGCTTAATAGAAGGTTTTCACTTAACAAAAAAAACATCAAAACAATAATATTACCATGTTTGTTGTAACCTTACTTTTAATTTTGAACAAAAATAAAAATGTAGGCCTATGTGTAAAATTATATTTTTGCAAAGATAAGATAATATCACAAAAGTAAATCAATTCCTTTCAAGAATGCAAGTAAAAAAGAAATATAATGTTTGTAGTGACTTGGGGAAAGCAAAAATATCAACCAAACCAGACTTTATTGTCGTTCGCTAAGAATTCGCTAGGGTGAAATATCGCATGAGAAACATCAACGAGACGTTGTAAACGTGAGTGCGAGTGTTTGTGGCTTGTGCAAAATCACGTTTTCGCTCTAAATGCCTTATCGGAGACAGAGTTATGTCAAACATGACCCTGGTTTACTGACAACAGATATTGATACTGACTGATATTGAAGTAGACTTGATCTGCAAGTTATATCTGTTGTGGTATGTAAAAGTATTTTATTTATATCTACAGTCAATGATTATCGAGAATCTACCGTTACATTTACACTTCAGTAGAATTGCAACGTGTCGTAAAACAAGTGAACAATATTCCTTACTATTGTTAATGTGGGTCCAGTATTAACAGTTAAATCCCGATGAAATTTCCCAAATATTATTGCACTGAAATAGGTATAGTTAATTATAATACATAGAACGGAATTCTGAATATTTTTTTAACCGATTTTAAATGGTGGCCACTTAAAGACATAAATTGTAATTAATTTTTATTTTTCACAAAGTAATTTATATCTTATATTAACCGTTAAAATATAATGATATGTTTTTGCAATGAATAGTTCACCAAAGTGAGGTTGGTAGCTGAAGTTCATATTACGTAGTCCACATATAAAAATAACACTGATCTGCTTTACATTTCATGCTTGATAAATAAATACCTCAATTACTTTGGAGTATTCTACCGTAAATGAATTACTTCATTACTGTATCCTCTAAGTTGCCCAAAAGTGGAACATGCGTCCATCACCCGCTCGTGCGTCAAACGGTCTACTTCGCTCGAGTGGACATCTACGTCGTTAGGTAAATATAGGCCAAAAAAGTGACGCCGGAGATCCAGTGGCTCTCGATCGGTGAAAGTGTCGTGTGATTGTTGCAGAAACCCGCAGGAAATTGGAACATAAGGAAGAACAGCTGATGGACGAGAAAGTGGCTAAAAATGGCTTTGTGTACATTATAAAATGGTTGTTGTCCCTAAATTCCGGTAATGGTTTTTTAGTTACAATTATTTTTATTTCTATTTTTAAAATTTAAATAGTATTGAAATTAGTTGTGTCTGGTAGTTATTTAAGGAAATATATCATAATTGGTGAGAATAAATAATTGTAAACAGACTAACATTTTACAATTAATTACTCACCCTTTCCTGTAATCGCACGGTTTTCAATTTACAGCCATTGATGCATCGACGGCCAAGAAGGCTTCAAAATAAGGCAGAGTTCCCTCTAGAGGTCGAGATCTGCATGTTGGGCTATAGGCAGAGTGACAGATGTTCCCCACAAAGTCGAAGGGCGAGATCTCCGTGCTTTGCTATAGGCAAAGTGGTAGAGGTTCCCACAAAGTCGAAGGCCGAGATCTGCATGCTTGGCTATAGGCACAGTGGTAAAGGTTCCCACAAAGTAGAAAGTTGAGATCTGCATGCTTGCCTATGGGCCGAGTGGCAGAGGTTCCCCACAAAGTCGAAGGTCGATATCTGCATGCTTGGGTATAGGCAGAGTGGCAGAGGTTCCCCTCAAAGTCGAAGGTTGATAACTGCATGCTTGGCTATAGGCAAAGTGGCAGATGTTTCCACAAAGTCGAAGGCCGAGTTCTGCATGCTTGGCTATAGGCAGAGTGGCAAAGGTTCCTACAAAGTTGGGGGCCGAGATCTGCATGTTTGGCTATAGACAGAGTGGCAAAGGTTCCTACAAAACCGAGAGCCGAGATCTGCATGCTTGGCTATAGGCAGAGTGGCTGAGGTTCCACACAAAGTCTAAGGTCGAAATCTGCATGCTTGGCTATACACGGAGTGGCAGAGGTTCCCCTCAAATTCAAAGGTCGATATCTGCATGCTTGGCTATAGGCAGAATGGCATATGTTCGCACAAAGTCGAAGGCCGGGATCTGCATGCTTGGCTATAGGCGGAGTGGTAGAGGTTCCCACAAAGTCGAAAGTCGAAATCTGCATGCTTGGCTATGGGCCGAGTGGCAGAAGTTCCCCGCAAAGACGAAGGTCGAGATGTGCATGCTTGGCTATAGGCAGAGTGGCAGAGGTTCCCACAAAGTCGAAGGTCGAGTTCTGCATGCTTGGCTATAGACAGAGTGGTAGAGGTTCCCACAAAGTCGAAGGCCGAGAGCTGCATGCTTGGCTATAGACAGAGTGGCAAAGGTTCCCACAAAACCAAAGGTCGAGATCTGCATGCTTGGCTATGGGCAGAGTGACACGAGGTTCCCACAAAGCCGAAGGCCGAGATCTGCAACAAGCTTGGCTATGGGCAGAGTGGCAGAGGTTCCCCCCAAAGTCGAAGGCTAAAATCAGAGTCAGAGGACAGGGTTCCTTTCCGAAACTGAGAACCAATACCCTCAATGAAGGCTGCAGACAGAGTCTCATAGCGACGCTTTTGATTGATATTCCTTACTAGGACGAAGTCTTTGCTTCTCGATTTTGGTGCTAAAGCGTTTCCTTACGAGACTTGAGGCCAAGATGTTCCAGACAAGTTACATGCAAAATCCCGTCTTGCGGCCGCAGGCCGACCTGACTCGTGAGGGAAAGGGCGAGATCCTTCCTACCGATCGGGCTTACTCACGTTGTAAGTGATACTATCAAAATCAAACTTACATAATGAAATCAGAGAATATATGAGATATTCGTTAGAACATTTCACTCAAGTAATATATTTGAAAATAGCCGTTACTTTAGTAAACTATATGTGAATAGAAGACGTAAAAGTAAAAATAGAGCGCAATTCATAATTCTTTTAAAATGATAAGACAATTAGATTAAGAACCAAAAGTAGAAACAATCAATGAACATGTATTGCTAGGCGTGCTACATTAAATAAATAAATAATCTTTCTCTAAAGTGAATGTTTACCATATTAAATTTTGTATTTCCATACTATACTAAAGAGGCAGAGATTTGGATTAATTTAATTCGTTAACCGTAGAAGTAGTTGTAATGGAAAAACGAATGCTAAGACCAAGACAAAAACGAAGTAAACTTGTGACTGAAAAGAGACAGACATTTGCAACATTTCGATATTCGGAGTAAGTACTCCTGAAAAGTTGGTTTTTAAGTGAAATTTTATTAAATACAATTAATGTTTTATCATTTATTTTACTATACTATCTGTGTACAGTAAAATAAATGGCTCAATAAGCAAGAAAATATCCTTAAATTTGTCACTCTGTCTAAATAAAATTATGAATCCAGGAAAGGGTTACATGTTAAATTGTTTCCTTCATTAATTGGACTTACCAATACAACAATATACTTCAGTGCTTGAAAAAAAAATCACGAATATGTCAGCTGATTGACTTGAGCAGCTGATCAAGTGAACAAATTAAAGTTTGAGGTTATGACTCAGGAAAGGGTTACATGTTAAATAGTTTGCTTCACTAATTGGACTTACCAATACAACAATATACTCCAGTGCTTGAAAAAAAGATGACGAATATGTCAGCTGATTGCCTTGAGCAGCTGATCAAGTGAACAAATTAAAGTTTGAGGTTATGACGCAACGCAGATCGCTATCAATCGGTTATCTGACTCCTAAATTAAGTTATTACTTTATCGTTGAGTAATAAATTTCGAGATCAGAGGTAAACTGGTTTTAGAAGTCGACAAGGTTGAGGCTAAAAGGATGCGATTGCGAAGCCTGTAAGTGGATCAAGTTTTTGTACGCTCCTCTACATACCTAGATAATCACCTGGGTGTTGTTAGACTGCGGGCGTCTGAACCGTGCCGAATCCTTAATTGGGCTTTATTGTTTAAGCACTGTCATTCAAACAGAAAGTGCCTTTTATCGGATATTTACAAGCTACTTCAGAGATCGTAGATAAAGGTAACCTTATTGAATAGAGCTTGTGTAAACCGGAACATTACAAGTGGCTAGAGGCGGCAAATATTACACAAGTGATGAAGTACACTGACGGCTAGTGGTTATGACCTACTTTGTGTGTAACCTAGCCAACTAAATGGAATGTTTCAGTATTTTAGTTGGATACTTAAATTGTATAATCTGGTTTATATATGTGATTTAAAATTAATATCAAGTGGGTTGGCTTTTATTTTCGATTAATTAGAATTCTATCTGTGTCTCTTAGATATCAAGTAATCACCCCTCTTGGATTATATTTTATTTCTCCTACATATTTCATACAAACATTGTTATATGAATTCCATGTTTCACTAAAAAATAGCTTGTTGGTTAGTATCAATAAAATTCTAATTCTGGTAAAGACTGTCTCAGGTAAGTTAATACCGAATGAAATTATATAGACGATGAACTTAAAAACAATATTGTCACAATTAACTCTGAAATAACTATGAATTTTCTAGTTAGGTACCTCAATCAATATGAAATGGGTCAAGAATAGGTTTTATTTCCTATAATCATGAGAGATGCCTACTTTTTACTTCACAAAAATCACTTATTTACCGATAAACACTGAAAATACATTGTTGACACCTTTTCATTATTATATTTTATTTATCCTAGCTCCTGAGTGTTCCTAGTTCAGAAGAAAATGTTCTAATAATCTAAATTAATTTTAACTACTTTGAATCAGTGCATTTTAATTTAATTTTAGGTGATTGGACACCGCTTAATTACTTAATATTGTTTGAATTGGTCCATATTGGACAGGAATTCCCAAACTAGGTGTCGTTTCTCTGAACAGTACTTCTTTATATAGTAAATTAAAACTTAAAATGTTATAATATGTATTTTGTGAAAGTATAACATGTATATATTTCAATGTAATGCTTTTTTCACATTTCCAAACATTTCATACAATTTATTGCATAAGGGAGACGTAGGGGGCTTTCATTTCAACAGGGGGGGAGCGTGGTACAAAATAGTTTGAGAACATCTTATCTAAGCCGAAGGGCACACATTATTTGTTATTTTATGACGTAATACTTAAGTCTTACACCAACTTTAATGTTTCTGCATGTTTCTGCTATTAATTAAATACCAATTAATTGCAGAAACATGTACATCAAACTGATTCTCCTACTATTATCGGAAACATATTTCCATTCAAAGTAATACCTCTTCAAAGCAATTTCAAGTTAACTATAAAGATCTTCACTTAAGACATGTTTGCAACAATGACAATAGTGTGAGTGATAATTAATTGGTATAATTGATGAGTTGACCCTTGGGATGTTAATTGCCGTGAAACCCGAGCTAGATGTAATTAATGAGTCACAGCTAGCCACGTCAGGTATCCAGTGGGCCGACAATTTGTGAAAGCACTGTCCTTAAAACTGGTTTCGCACGGACTGTTTAAATTGAATTTTGTAATGTCCTGATATATGTTTGAAACTCTATAATTGGCCGTGTATCGCAGTGACAAACGGATTGAATTAGAAAGTGGTTAATTGATGTAGATCACGTGATCTTGAAGTACCTTCACGCAGGAGTAGAGGCCATTAACACTTTCAGAACAATTGTAACCAAGCAGCCTTAATAATGTTTTATATCCACTTGGACTTCAAGTGGAATCAAGAGCGACCAGAAGAGACAAAGGAGACTCCATTCAATAAACATGAAGATGTTTGGGCACATTCCTTTAATGGCTTCTGTGAGAGAATGCCTTCAAGATGATTCGAAAAACTGCTTCGGTTGGCTTTAACTGCAGAACGTTCAATTGGTTCTGAATTGAGTGCTAAGATAAGAATTAAAGTTAGCACGGTTATCAGTTTGGATAAAAAACGAACAAAAATATACTTAGGATTGAGACAAAATGTTGAAAATAAGAATATGAAATTAACTGGTTATTGCATTTTACTGCATTTGGATTTTTGGTCAGATTTCCTAAACAACTGTTACCAAGAATTACTAATAGTTATTAAATCGAATAATACTATTACTATTCAACATCAGTTTCATATATATAACTAATATATACATATATATAACTAATATATATATATATATATATATATATATATATATATATATATATATATATATATATATATATATATATATAAGTTATATATATGCCAGAGAAATCCACAATCTTCTATCTTCCCCTAATGAGTGACAGAATTGGCACTCGAAGCGTGCAGGTCACTCTTATATAATGCTCGATTGTCTAGGTACTGACTGACTGACACTAGTTGAGGCACTTGCTAGTCGAAAGGCAGAAGTGGAAATCTGTAACAATGTAAAAATAATTTTACTCTAAATAATAATTTCTCATCTATTGCCTGATTTACACCTTCGCGCACGATCTTAATGTAAATTTACATAAAAATTACAGTTAACGATGCAAGTTAGACGATAGCTGTTAAGAATAGGACGGCGTTTGATTTACCACTGATTAATGTGTGCTAATTTGTTTTAAAAATAAATAGTATTAAATTAACATACTCATAAACAATTTATACAAAACTAGCTGAACCCGGCGGACGTTGTCTCGCCTTTCATTTTTCATTGACATACCAAAATAAAGCAATAAAAGGAATCATAGAAAAAAACCATTATTTATTAAATGAGTGCAAGAGGGTAAACAATATTTTAGGTCTTCTTATTTGGTGTATAAATGTAAAGGTTTTTTTGTAGTGTGTGCTACACTCTCAAGGTGAAATGTAGAACTACAATAAATCAAAACATGTACAGTACTGTTGTTGTGAGAACTTCAATCTGCTTATGGCATGTGAAACTACATTAAACCACACAGTCATATGTTTTTTGTAAACAATTCAGATTCTCCATTTGAATAACATGGGATCTTTAGGAGCCCGTGGGGCGGGACCCTGTGGACGGATCTGCATCAAACTTCACAGAAACCATCTCGGGAGTATACAGGACAACATCCTAAAGTTTCATGGCGATCGGTTGGATGGTTTGGCAGCGCATGAACTTCAAACATATATATAAACTCGTACAAACATCCTCTTTTATAAATATAGATAACATCTGGTTGTAACATAAAAATTTTAAAACTTCCCTAAAACTATACTATTGAAGCAAATTAGAAGAATGTTGATAGAAACTGTACCAAAATAATAAAAAAATAAATCATATTTTAAATGCATTGAATACATTTAAATATCTAAAATGACATAAAACAAACATTTCATTAATGAATCACTTTGTTTTAGAAAAAAAATCTTTTTAAATTAAAATACATTTTGAAAAATTCCACAAACTGAATCTACTTCAAAATGTGTTTTAATTTAAAACTAAATATTCAATCAAGTGTAAACAACAGTGGACGACTTTCGACTCAATGGAGCCTTTTATTCCTTGAGAGAGCGCTATGCAATCTTGTAATATACAAGAACTATTATCATATTGACACTGAAAATGTATATATTTAACCTTGACGTGATGATGTGTATATCATAATTTAAATAACTAATATATATTTATTCTTACATCCACTATTATTTAACGTTAGACAATTTCAAGTTAAATGACTAAATTGGTAATCAGAATTGTATATTTAAATAGGAAATGAATAAATTTATATCCACAAAAATTCACAATTTTTTTATTTCCTTTAGTTTGATACTGCTGAAAAACTGAACGAAAATGGAATCTTTTCCAACGATGTAAATGTTATCCGATAATTTCTAATTGAATCTTTTGTAATATTTATGTACGAGTAAAACAAAGAGCTTTAGTGAGAAGACACTTTACTTGACGTTTTACTGGGAGTTGACTCGCATGTCTTGCACACAGGTCATCCACCGAGGATACCATCAGCTTCCAATTAAAGGTACCGTCATCACTGGTCCAGTGACATCAGAATGGGACCGACTGTCCATTGTGGCTACTATGGCTTATTAATGGACCATTAAATTAATGTAATCTTTGTGGGAACAGTGAATGCTTTATTGAGACTAGATTTAGGGAGCATTCAATGATTCAATGTTGGGAAACACAAAATAAAACGGGTTTAATCCTCTAAGATTCAGTCATTTGAACTAGATATGCTCCACGTCCTGCTTGGTGAACAAGTCACCCAGAATGTTACTATTGCGATTGTTGCGATACAAATTTGTGATGGTGAATATCAGGGTTAACCCTCTAAGATTCAGTCAGTTGAACTAGATATGCTCCACGTCCTGCTTGGTGAACAAGTCACCTAGAATGTTACTATTGCGATTGTTGCGATACAAATTTGTGATGGTGAACATCAGGTTTTACATTTTTTTCGGAGCTGGGTAGTGTTGGTACTTTCTGAACCCCAATTTGGAGTTAAGTGAGTTTTTTTTCCAATAACTTAATTCCACGGGAAGATTTGCGCTCCGAACTAGAACCATATTACCTAAGATGAAACTACTGCAAAGTAAAACGAATCTTCACTTGAGAATAATTTGGATCGTTGAAGTGGTGTCAAAGACACGTACGTTGGCGGTCGACAGGCCAGTGGGCTCAAACTGCCCACTCTCTATCCGGTGTTGGGCAATGGGCACTACTGCTGCACCACCTGGTATGGGCCCACACACAACATCCATCCTGTCTGTGGTCTAGACAAGGAACGGCGGACTTCCTTTAGGACTCACGGTTAATATTGACATTTATTAAAATTAACCATGCATAAGCCTAACTAACTAAGAAAATTTGTGGTCCTACAATTTTTAGGGTTCGTAAAACACGTTACTAATAATGAAAGCAGTATATTAGTTAGTGCCACGGAGCAAGTGACAAAGTAGGAGGTCATCTTTTACCAGGCGAAGTTAGTACAATTAACCTGAGGACCAACGGTTAAGGATGACTTCCGGTTCGAACCATCAACAGTGGACCGGGCAGGCAGGCTTGGATTTCCCATCCAAGGGACAACCACGCTCGATGTTGCATGACGCCGTTATCTTGAGATAACGTCAGAACCCTCCGGTCAAGGCCACTGGCAAATTCAACACAAGGGTGCTTGCTCTGTGGAGCTCGTCCGTCGCCTTAGCTTAATTTCAATAAACGCTTTTTACTCGTCGCCTTGGTCAATTTTAGTATATTATCAAAATACAGTATTCAAGAATATCAACATATTGGGTGCATATGTAAGTCAATTAAAAGATAATGAGATGGAGTTATTGAAGGAGTAATGTTATTGATTTATTTTTAGCTCCAAACATATTTTTGTAAAATTAACATAGAAAATATTATAAGTAAAGCAACTCAAAATTTAAAGCACTGTTATTGATGTTGAAAGTGAAGGACTAAGAACACTTAAGAGATACTAAATTTCCAAAATGAACTGTAGACATTTTAAAATTTATTTAGATTCAAAATGTCTTAAAACAAAGTGAGAAACTCTAAAAATACACAGTTCGTGACAATCATTAGTTTATAATAAGAAAATAATTCTTGTTTAATTCCTTACTTGTGGGATAAATTATTGTTCAGAACAACTCTTAACAATGGAAATATTTCCATTTGGCATGCTTAGAACACAATAATTAGTAGGCCTATCTGTATACGAACCTTTATATGTAAGTGTGTAACAAATTCAAACTTTGACAAAATTTAAACTGATTTAAGTGAATTGATATTAAAAATAACGATCTTTTGGTCGTCAATCCAAAAAAATTTGATTGCATTTGAATAATGAAAAGTAGTTTTCGTTTGAATACATTTCCAGTAGCTGTAGGCCTACAGCAAAGTATCCTTAACGCAACACTTAAGCATTACATAACTTACACGCTTCGTAGAGTGATTCGTTTGGCAATTGATGTACATTGTATGTTATGGCAAGGTAACTGCAACCAGACGTTATAGAACTATATCTTTTGTCCCGTAATCTTTACTGCACCCTTCAAAGCCTAATTGAATGTAGATAATTAAATGCCTATTTTAAAAGATTAAACGTTGCTGTAATTAGATTATTATAATATGTTGGTATGTCTCTGTAACAACCACAATTAGCCTAAACTGATTTGAACATTCCTATTCGAACAATTAATTTTGTACAATGATTTTATACGTTTGACCAACAAAACAAATTAGAGGTTTTCATGTTGCAATTTTAGTATTTTCCACATCAAAACCCCTAATTTGCACTAATTCCGAAAGTAAGTGGCAATTCAATTATGAAACGGGTGTTTGAACGGCAATTTCACAGCATTAACCTCTTTTCCGGCAGTAAAATCCCAACAGCCACTCCTGAGACCTTGGAAAGTGTTCGTTATACTTATCGCGAATAAAAAGTGGCTGGGAATCAATGCACACTAGAATAATTAAGTAATTACCATAAAAACAGCAATTAACAATTTAAAGTGTAAATAAAACAAGGTTCTTGCTATAGTTTTGTTATTACTGAGACAAGAACTTGTGTTGTCGTTAGTTTTTTTTTTTTTTTTTTTAACTTTACGTTAGACAAACACAAGAAACGCAATTCGTTGTCTAAGTTTATAATGCTAACTACCCTGTAACTGACCTACTATGTCATAACGGTTACTGTAGCTGTATATGTGAACACGAATGCATGTATTTCTGTCCGTTTGTTCTTCATTCATTAGGCCTACTACACCAACCACTCAATAATCATGAAACTTTGGAAAGTTGTAGAGTTCACTCTTGGGAAGGTATCTCGGATGGTTTTATTTACATCTAACTTTAAAGCTATAACCCAATGGACATCAAAGTTGCAATGGTATTCAATAAAGATATTTTATCTGCAGCTGTTGAGTAAAAACAAATAAATTTAAACGTTTTAAACAGCCTTAGTAATGGCCCTACATTAAATTTTTACTTACAAATGGATACCTCATAAAATAAGAACATTTGTGCCAGTAATTTGTTTAGTTTGTGGGGTCTGCCTCTACAGCTGGTTTAAACTGCATTACATTTACACGGGACTAAACTAGCTCCACAATGGGCCACAAGAGATAATAATTTGACATATACATTTTTACATTGTATGATAAATCTATCAATGGTAATGCTTATTAAAATTTCAAATTTAATTAGAAAATATTAACGTATAATCCCATAGTAAAGAACGGGTGAACAGCTGTTTGTACAGTAAAACTTGATCTTATATGCCTAAAACATAAATAAATTATGCATAATTTTTTAAAGATCTTCTTATTGGAAAATTATAATTTGTAAAAATTAACTTCACTATTTCAATAGTTTTAATTTTTTACCAACAAGATCTTTCGTTTCCAAAGACATAATCAGATTTTAAATACATTTAAAATAACTTAAATTAATCAATTTATATTGATTAAAAGCTATTTATGAATCCAGATTGATTTTAAATTATTCTGTGCTCAGTAATAAGATGACTAATAACGGTTCTATTGTGTTTGCCCAAGGTGCCTCTGACCCTGAGGGCCAAGGGAAGCTGACTACGAGAGCAACAATGAAATTACGTCAGTTCCGGTCTGACAACAATTGGGCTAATTTCGCGATTGACCTTGACCGGTGACTGGTGCGTTCGGGTGCCGGCGTTAGACTGTTCACACGCTTAGAAGCGCTAAACAGTTGTCTTCATCCGTACAAGTGCATGTTATTAACATAAATACGGTAATATCTCTGCAAATCTGGAGTGATCAGATATTCTGGCGACTTCCGGCCATCATGAGATCAATATGAAATTTTCTCACGTCAAGCAAAAACATAACTCCAAAATCGTTAAAAAGCGTTTGTTGGCCAATTTTAACGATTTGAATTTTGACAAATTCCTGAATAAATGCTTAATGTTGATTGCTTTTCGATTTCTACAATTACTGTCGGTGCAGAAATTATGTGCAGCCGAGTTTGAAGGTTACTTACTAAGAAACTAAGATGCCTATTAAAACTCCAATCACACCATTGTTTTCCTCGTTTGATTTTGCGTTATGATAGGTTTTAATAGTTTTTGTCTTAGTTTGAATGAAAAAGTACCTACATTTTAACTAGTTTTCTCTGTGCATCAACTTTACACTGTTATTACTAAAAAACTGATCAATGTACCGCATTTATGTTTTAATATTAGTTAATAAGAATGTTTTCTATAAGTTTTAGAATTTAAACCTTTAAAGAAAAAAAAGTTAAGATCTATTTCCTGAAACATTGTTATCTTGGCTTCTAGAGGCCGTAAAATTAATTACTTGAACTTGCAATTTTTATGACATGTTCAGTTAGGATACATCAATATTATATGCTTAAATAAATGTAGTGGTTCTATATTGATATAAATCAATTTAAATATATGAATTTAAAGTTATGTTAAATTGATTTAAATCTATTTAAAACCACTGCATTTACTTATACATATGGCAGTAATGTATCCTAACTATATATGTCATAAGGATTACGATAGACCAAGTAATAATTTTACAGCCTCTGGAAGCCAAGATAACAATGTTTCGGGGAACATTTTTCTTGAACAGTTTAAATTCTAAAATTTGTGAAACTTATAGAAAACGTTCCTATCAACAACGTATTAAAATATAAATGCGATACATTGATGGTTTTTTTAGTAATAATGGTGTAAAGTTGATGTACAGTGAAAACTAGTTAAAATTCCCGTACTTTTTTATTCCAACTTGGATATAAATTACAAAAACTCATAGTAAAACTTTAAAATGCATATTTAAAACGCAAAATTAGACGATAAAATGATGGTGTGATTGGAGTTTTCATAGACCTCTTATTTTATAAGGGAACAACTTTCAAACTCGGGTGCACATAATTTCTGCACCGACAGTGTAACTAGTTTTTTGTTTAAACTAATTTTTTAATTAAAACAATTTGTGTGTGTATTGCAAACATTAAAATATATTAAGAAATGTGCGTTCTTATTATCTACAACATGTATATATAGAAGATAATTGTATGGGGGGGGGGCGAAGCATATCTAGCACATTGTTCTCATGTAGAGTTCAGTAAGGTGGTCAGCCACTCCTGCCCCCAACAGATCCATGACAATTACTGTTGTCTTTCACTTCTCAAGAATGCATCCATACAAATAACATTGTTTACTGCTACTTCAATTAAACGTCCGGTGGAATTTCACAACCAAACATTTATATGGGGCCTATTTCAATTGGAATTTATTTGTTTACTGATACATTTTAAAACCAGGCCCGCCTTTCAAAGCTGGTTTCATTATATTAAACTCATGTTCAGCCATGCATATTAGATATTAATTTTGAAAAGCGAACCAAGAGTGACAAATAATTAACCAATTAGGGAATTTGAGGAAATTGTTCAAGCAGTCAAATATAATACATAATGGAGAATACCAAGTTATATCTAAGAACCTCATAGCAACAGCCTGGTAAAGTATGGGTGGACCATCGTGAGTCGTTTGTGTAGCATTTATCAAGAATCGTTTGCTAAGTACATATTTAGGTAAATCATGTAAGTTGGTAAATCATGTACGAAGGATATATTGGTACGAAAAAATACCATTAATGAATACAAAATGGAGATTTGTATGTGAGGAATATAAGGTATACAATTAATTGATTACACAGTATGTTGGTGTTATCAATGGATTAACTATGTCAACGAGCACAGTTTTTTTGGAAAGGGTTTTCACACACTGTTAAAAGAACATGACGCGGACTTTCATCACATATTTTTGGACTTAAAATTAAAATAATGATTGTTTCAAGATATACTACTGCTTTACAAAGAATATTTTGAATAATTGTTAACTACACTTGACACATATAGTATTTGTTTATTTTTAAATATAACAGGGAATGTCAACTTACTAAACTTAAAATATTCAAAGGCTTCAAAGGTTTTTATCAATTATTGTAATAATGATTCCAATGTGATTAATTTGTGGTACATCTGATTCACAGAAATCGAACACAGTAATAATTAAATTTTTTATTCTTTGATACATTTTGTTATGTTCGTTTGTTTTTTAATACAGTGATCATTCAAATATGTATTATTGTCATTTATTATTAGTCTTATATATTATTGTATTTATTGTCATTTATAACTTTTTCTGCTATCTCGTTGCACACAATGTAGGCCTATTTCGAAGTCAAGTCACGGAAGTGCTTAAAAGTTGTATTCCACTACTCAGTGAGTTCCTAAAACTTCAATACAATTGATTAAAACTTTTCTGTTTTAAAAATATCCGCAGAAATACACAATGTGAACCACCCACTTATCTGTACGATGAGATTGGCTGTTTTGCAAGTACGAATGCGCCGACGTTTACAAAAGTCGGTCACTAAACATTTTTGCGACGCTTGTTTCTCTTGTAATGAAGGAAATCTATTCTATGTGGCGGTTGGTTTCTTGCAATCTAAAAGCACCTAGACAATGAGGTCAAAAACGCTTGCACAGTCTATCTACCAAGGTGCGTCACCACAAAAGGCGGCGGTAATAGGCGTTCCTACTCCTTGAACAGGAAGAACAGGAAAAGCCTGTCTGTCCTATATTTCTCCATCTAGTAAGAAAGAGGAAAACTAAGGATCAGATGGTCTGATAAGTATAAGTAACATAGAGACCAAATAAAGTGTAGTGGATGAAGACTACGATGAGGTGAACATTCTATGTAGGGCCTACTTGGTCTTCAGAAGTTTTTTGTCCGTATGGCGATCGTAAGAATATAGGATACCAAAGCCCAATAATTGATCCATCTAAACGATCAAAGTTTTAATAATAAAGTAGTATTTTGTACAACATACTGCACGCCGAAGATAAAACTAGTGCTCTGTTGAATATTGAGTTATTAACAGAATTTAACCAGCCATAGAAATGACAATTCAATATTTACCGCTTTTACGTAAAATACTGTATTTCCCAATTTTGGACCTTATCCGATTTAAGTGTAGATTATGTTTGTATTATTGATGTATATTGGGCTTATTTTATAATATCCCTTTATTACCAATGCAATTACGGTATATTGTCATTTAATTTATTTTTCAAAGTTAAAAAATACATTATTTTACTCAAATTAAAAACAAAATAACCATTGAACAACCAATTGGTTGTACAATAGTTAGCACTTCTTTTATAAATAATTCATTAAATAATATTATTAATAATAAACTTGGTCATTGGTTTTTTTTGGAAATTTCAAATCCTTCTTAAACGTTATACTGAGTGGGAAACTCAGTTTAAGGCGTAGAGCCAGAAGATGTCGTTGTTTAAGGCGTAGAACCAGGAGATGTCGTTGTTTAAGGCGTAGTACCAGGAGAAGTCGTTGTTTAAGGCGTAGAACCAGGAGAAGTCGTTGTTTAAGGCGTAGAACCAGGAGATGTCGTTGTTTAAGGCGTAGAACCAGGATATGTCGTTGTTTAAGGCGTAGAACCAGGAGATGTCGTTGTTTAAGGTGTAGAACCAGGAGATGTTGTTGTTTAAGGCGTAGAACCAGGAGAAGTCGTTGTTTAAGGCGTAGAACCAGGAGATGTCGTTGTTTAAGGCGTAGAACCAGGAGATGTCGTTGTTTAAGGTGTAGAACCAGGAGATGTTGTTGTTTAAGGCGTAGAACCAGGAGAAGTCGTTGTTTAAGGCGTAGAACCAGGAGATGTCGTTGTTTAAGGCGTAGAACCAGGAGAAGTCGTTGTTTAAGGCGTAGAACCAGGAGATGTCGTTGTTTAAGGCGTAGAACCAGGATATGTCGTTGTTTAAGGCGTAGAACCAGGAGATGTCGTTGTTTAAGGTGTAGAACCAGGAGATGTTGTTGTTTAAGGCGTAGAACCAGGAGAAGTCGTTGTTTAAGGCGTAGAACCAGGAGAAGTCGTTGTTTAAGGCGTAGAACCAGGAGATGTTGTTGTTTAAGGCGTAGAACCAGGAGAAGTCGTTGTTTAAGGCGTAGAACCAGGAGATGTTGTTGTTTAAGGCGTAGAACCAGGAGAAGTCGTTGTTTAAGGCGTAGAACCAGGATATGTCGTTGTTTAAGGCGTAGAACCAGGAGATGTTGTTGTTTAAGGCGTAGAACCAGGAGAAGTCGTTGTTTAAGGCGTAGAGCCAGAAGATGTCGTTGTTTAAGGCGTAGAACCAGGAGATGTCGTTGTTTAAGGCGTAGAACCAGGAGATGTCGTTGTTTAAGGTGTAGAACCAGGAGATGTTGTTGTTTAAGGCGTAGAACCAGGAGAAGTCGTTGTTTAAGGCGTAGAGCCAGAAGATGTCGTTGTTTAAGGCGTAGAACCAGGAGATGTCGTTGTTTAAGGCGTAGAACCAGGAGATGTCGTTGTTTAAGGTGTAGAACCAGGAGATGTTGTTGTTTAAGGCGTAGAACCAGGAGAAGTCGTTGTTTAAGGCGTAGAACAAGGAGAAGTCGTTGTTTAAGGCGTAGAACCAGGAGATGTTGTTGTTTAAGGCGTAGAACCAGGAGAAGTCGTTGTTTAAGGCGTAGAACCAGGAGATGTTGTTGTTTAAGGCGTAGAACCAGGAGAAGTCGTTGTTTAAGGCGTAGAACCAGGATATGTCGTTGTTTAAGGCGTAGAACCAGGAGATGTCGTTGTTTAAGGTGTAGAACCAGGAGATGTTGTTGTTTAAGGCGTAGATAGTGAGCAATGGGTGATTTAGAGGATGTCGTCGTTTAAAAGCCAGGAACCATTATTTGTTAAGTAGGCTAATACGCCATCGTTAAAACCAAACATTCCTTGCTTTACTTGTGTGTTGAAAAATTGTATTGTTGAAAAACAGGTGGACATTGAGCCCTGTCCGTCAGTGCGATAGTCATTCCATGACACTCATCCAATCCCACAAATTGCTATCACCAAATTCCAAATTATTGTTCATTATTGGCTGCAGTTACAACATTTGGCAGCCTAAGACCAAATCAGGCACCTGGCTACCAGGCCGGTCGATCTGCTATTGTGTTCTGTATTTGTACAGACTAGTTTTTGTTCGCCGGCAACAGACCGACCGGCCGGTCCAAAATCCATCAGCCAGTTCACAGAAGACCAGTCACTTCTCTCGGTACTGGGAACGTCCTCTCAGTGCTACCGTCCGGGAGACTGACCATCTGGATGACCGTAAACAGTTACGCGCAATCTAACATGTACAAACCAGAAAACACGTTTGTTGCCGTGGTTAGGTACAATGTAAATACAACCGTAAGACCTGCGAGTGCATTCATTACACATGACCTTCGACGGTAGTGTAGGCCTTAACCACAATACAATGTAAATACAACCGTAAGACCTGCGAGTGCATTCATTACACATGACTTTCGACGTCAGTGTAGGCCTTAACCACAATACAATGTAAATACAACCGTAAGACCTGCGAGTGCATTCATTACACATGACCTTCGACGGTAGTGTAGGCCTTAACCACAGTACAATGTAAATACAACTGTAAGACCTGCGAGTGCATTCATTACACATGACCTTCGACGTCAGTGTAGGCCTTAACCACAATACAATGTAAATACAACCGTAAGACCTGCGAGTGCATTCATTACACATGACTTTCGACGGTAGTGTAGGCCTTAACCACAGTACAATGTAAATACAACCGTAAGACCTGCGAGTGCATTCATTACACATGACCTTCGACGTCAGTGTAGGCCTTAACCACAGTACAATGTAAATACAACCGTAAGACCTGCGAGTGCATTCATTACACATGACCTTCGACGGCAGTGTAGGCCTTAACCACAGTACAATGTAAATACAACCGTAAGACCTGCGAGTGCATTCATTACACATGACTTTCGACGTCAGTGTAGGCCTTAACCACAGTACAATGTAAATACAACTGTAAGACCTGCGAGTGCATTCATTACACATGACTTTCGACGTCAGTGTAGGCCTTAACCACAATACAATGTAAATACAACCGTAAGACCTGCGAGTGCATTCATTACACATGACTTTCGACGGTAGTGTAGGCCTTAACCACAGTACAATGTAAATACAACCGTAAGACCTGCGAGTGCATTCATTACACATGACTTTCGACGTCAGTGTAGGCCTTAACCACAATACAATGTAAATACAACTGTATGACCTGCGAGTGCATTCATTACACATGACTTTCGACGTCAGTGTAGGCCTTAACCACAGTACAATGTAAATACAACCGTATGACCTGCGAGTGCATTCATTACACATGACCTTCGACGGTAGTGTAGGCCTTAACCACAGTACAATGTAAATACAACTGTAAGACCTGCGAGTGCATTCATTACACATGACTTTCGACGTCAGTGTAGGCCTTAACCACAATACAATGTAAATACAACCGTAAGACCTGCGAGTGCATTCATTACACATGACCTTCGACGGTAGTGTAGGCCTTAACCACAGTACAATGTAAATACAACCGTAAGACCTGCGAGTGCATTCATTACACATGACCTTCGACGGTAGTGTAGGCCTTAACCACAGTACAATGTAAATACAACCGTATGACCTGCGAGTGCATTCATTACACATGACCTTCGACGGTAGTGTAGGCCTTAACCACAATACAATGTAAATACAACCGTATGACCTGCGAGTGCATTCATTACACATGACTTTCGACGTCAGTGTAGGCCTTAACCAAAGTACAATGTAAATACAACCGTAAGACCTGCGAGTGCATTCATTACACATGACCTTCGACGGCAGTGTAGGCCTTAACCACAGTACAATGTAATGAAATAAATTATTTATTCATTCATTATAAACAAAAATTAACTCTGAACATCAACTGCCACAATGTCGAGTGACGGGGCAGCGCTACGACTATATTTACAAATGAAAATGAGTCCAGTTTTTACTTGAGCCGCTCGTTGTGTCGTCTTATCTCCATCTGCTGAAATGGACGTTTGGTTCAATCATTTTGTACAGTATAACAATCTTCAATATTTACTCATCGAAGTATACTACTCTAACTGGATCGCTCACGGAGCGGGCGAAACCTAGCGGAGGACAGTCTCAGGTGTAAGGGGAAGGTTCCCCCACTAGAGTTCAGTACTCACAGACACCGCGCGCCGTCTTGCATGGCATTTGTAGACCTTCTACAGACCTTCCTTCTTTTTCGACAAAGTTTTATGATTACAATAAATTGATTGATAACGTAAAGAGTTCACGAAATAGATAACGAATATGCCTTCGTATTGTGTGGTTATGGTGGGATAAGGAACCATTTTGATTTATGCGGAGTTGGGTTTAGTTGGGTTTAAGAACTAAAACGTTCTTAAAACCAATTACAGTACACCTCAGTCGAGTTGATTGAGAGCATTGATAATTAATTATTTAAAAATAGAATCATCAGAAATATTAAGCGGTCTGCCGGGTTTATTTTTGTAGACACAGTTGTAATAAAATGTTATTTTTTAAAATATTTAATTAGCAGGTCTTAGGTATGTAGATGTGTGAGTTTGATTTTATGATATGTATTGTTATTTATTTTTTTGGTGTTATGAAAATTAATGTCATATGACAAAACATTTTAAATTTAAACTAATGATTCTTTTATATCTGGGCAACAATGTCAAATGAATTAACCATCATACAGTTCTTTAATGATGTTCATTGTCGTATTATTTCGTATAGAAATAATGTTTTTATTACTAACACATTTTCATTACTCTACTTAGATTTTAGCCTGCAGATTCAAATGATAAAATATTTAAGTAATAATTCAACAAGCAAGAAACTATTGCAAAATTACTCTTAAATGTGTTAGTACTATCATTCTTCTACATACAAAATAACTAGGTTCTGTAGTAACATTTTAATTGTAAAATTAAGTAGTTTAACTATTACGCTCTAAAGGAATAACATATGCCTATCACATATTATTATTTTATTATATAAATTACGATTCACCTACTACCAACACTACACTCTTAATGACACATATAACAGCTGTTTAGGTTTATAATGTTTATGGTGGTGTAAGCATTGCTTCTTTGTAGTGTTCTATTGAAACGTCTCATTGATGAGGATTGGCACGCGAATAGTGTAAGGGACTCCCCTAATTTAAAATTGATTTAAACTAAATTTGTGTATTAATGTTTAAATGTTTATTCCATTGTAAAGCACGAGGAAATAAGTAGTTGTCTATAAATTTAACCTGCAACTAAATTGTATTAAATTTGTTACATTGAAAAGCACATCTTTTTATAATTTAGTTAATAATATATTTTCTTTTGTGAGTTACCAGAAATTCCTGTAGTTAATAGCATTTCCAAAAATGTTAAACTCTTTATCTAAATATTTGTGTTTGTTATCATGTAGTTTTAAATTTTTTCTAATAGCTCATCAGGAAGGATTGAAATTATAGTCAATAATTAGTGAAAAATATGTATTGAAATTATTTCGTTGTGTAATTAAAAGGTTCTCCATATTTTCACAAAATCTGGAACTATACAACTATTGTGGACAAATACTAAAAAAAGAAGAGCTTTAAGCCATCTGACTTAACTGTTCATTGCAGTACAAGTAATAAATTGAAATTTTATTTAAATGTACAGATTAAATATATATCATAAGACTAACGAATTTTATTTTATGTAACAGTTAAGAAGCTTTATGTTGTGACAGTCAGTAACATAGCCTATATACTGCAGGTTTTGTTATGCAATTCCTTCTTTGGACCTCTTTAATTAATTGTTTATGGATCATAAAACATTCCTGAGATGTTTCTTAAACTATTTACTTAATACTTGACTTAGCTATACTGGCAATTAGCAAACCATTTCAGCTGTAATGTTAAAATATTTCTAGCGTTGCGTTGAAGACCAGTCAGTTGGGCAGCGCTGGCACCAGTACTGTGGTGGGGGTAGAGCGGTGAGCAGACTCGCATTTACAGAACGGAGTGCGCGATCCAGTTACTGTAGAGTAGTATACATCGATGGGTTTACTTAAAGTTACATTATTTTTCAAATATACTATAACATGAAAAAAACAAACAAAACAAACACATGTTTATCGTCTTTTATACATTAATATATTTATACAGCATAATTAGTTATCCAAACCAAAAGACAAATTATTTAGATATTTAATTATACATACACAGAGTAAACATTAACAAATAGTAGTGAATACAAATACAATAATGACATACAGTAGTGAAGCTCAGCCGTTTTACTTGCCCACCGTGCAACGCTAGCGCTCCCAGCGGTGGTAAAGCAACAAGCTGGCTCGGCAAGCAGCTGCTGTAGCACATGTGATTGTTGTTTATGTCAATAGTAAGGTTATAACACTTTTTTTACATTTAAATGCTTTATACTCTACCTTATTGCAGCGTAAGTGAATTGCTATGCTATCTACCGTAGCTCTGCTTCACGACTACTAGGAGCGCTACCGTCGAGTAAGCTTCGTGACTGTGTATATTAGTCATTAGATTATGCAGTAACTGAAATACGAACTGCCTTTTAGGCAAAATATACTGAACAAGAATGTACTGTATTACTATTGTATTCGTTTGTTAAATAATTTTAATAATGTAAAGGTATTGCAACGTTTGTCTTAAACCCACAAAAATATATTGACGAATAAAAATATTGTTAAAACTTAATAGTTTAAACTGGAGCCATGTAGAATGTCAACATTTCAATGAGTTTCATGTATCAAATATAATGTACATTTTATAGGAGGTGTTGCCAAATTTGGTTAAACTTACAGCGCTTAGTTTGACACTAAATCGGCAATATTTAGAACAGCATGCAGGATAAAGAACTTTATATTTGTTCTTATGAGACCCTCATCCGGGTTTCCATGGACCAGTATATTTGGAAATGTCTTGTCACTAACTGGCCTCCGTTATCCATGATACATTCAGTGTTGAATCATTGTTTATAACTTTAAACACCTATTTAAGATTAATATATGATTAATGACGACCAAACTTACATACAGGGAGGACTTCCATATCATCACCACATCCGAAACGAATACATACCTAAAACAGACATGAGAATTAGTGACTAATTTAATAACACGATCAAATAAAAAGATACTAAAGATAAGTATTAAAACTAAGAATACATTTTATAAATTTTTAGAACCGTCTTAAAAACCAGAATCTAACAGACATATTTTAAAAGACGTACAAGATAATAATAGTTCCTATTTCATTTTTGTATTTATCGCAGAGCACATCAGGATTCCCCTTATTCTGATCTTATTTATTTCTTAAAAAGAAGTTTCATTAAAAATAGTCTACTACTCTCTTAAGATGTTGTCCAAATTGTTGCTTGATATACATTCACAACCAAGTTTAACTTTGAAATTCACTAAAAAATATAAGAACATTTTTACCGTTTCTAGAAGCATCTATCTAAAGTATTATTTTTAACAGTTACTTTAGTATGCATTTTTAGAAAGTTGTTGTGTTTGTTTATGTTGTTAACAACACACATTGACTGAGTGTACGATTATAATGAGAACTAGGGGACACCCCAGCACGCTTCACGTGCCAACCCAGTCACTCGCTGCGCTCGTGACGTCTCTTCCTTCAGAATGTAACTTTTGGCTTCAAATATTAGTAATTAAAGTGTATTAAGTAAAATCACATTATTTAAATTCATTTACAGCAGCTCACTCACTGCACTTTATTTACACTGTATTTATAGTACAATAATTATAAACAACCAATGTTATTACTGAGCCTATTTCAAACGTTTTCATTTTATTTAACGGCTGATGATAACATACAGACAGACATGTATTCGCTATTTTATAATTAACTTTATATTTTACTGTGCTGCTCTCTTTGTTTAACCTAACAAAATATGTTAAACATTTTAACATTTGTTTATACCACCAGCTAGTCAATTAAAATTAATCTCCATAAGAATATCATTGCAACTCTGACGCCATGTAGAACAAAACCCTTTGGGAATTTCAAAAGTCTAGCTCCGTACGACTTAAAAATCAAAATTATCGTTTCAATGAAAAAACATTCATCAAAATCGGTCAAGTAATAAGTTCAAAAAGTGAGTTAACTAAATGACCCGATTGTTTTAATATATAGGATATTTCAACAAGCAGCTTGCAACACATCTTGATTTACAAACACTTTGGAGTGAGGTACAGCTGCGTAAAAATGGTTATGGTATGTCAGGTGGGTAAATTGTTAAATATACTACAAAACAAAACAAAATAATAATAATAAATAAAAAACCACCTGATATAGAACGCGCAGATAAAAATAAGCGATGGTAAAAGAGGTTAAGTAGATCATTACGGGTGTTAGCATTCAAAGCACCTTGCGTGACTCGTTGAAAAAGGGAAGGAGCAAATTAGAGGCTGGCCTATCACCGTGCAGCGCCACACACTCGGAGCCGCTGTCCAATTTATTTGTTTACAAGCATAACACATAGTTTCTAGTTCCAGATTTCCAAATTGACTGTCAGCGCGATTACTGAATCTGTTGGCTAAGCCACCCCGAGGGTGTGCCTTGCCTTTCTCGAGTTACTGCCGTCTGTCTACAACACACATTTTTAGAAAGGCATCGCATAGCTTTTTGGCGTTTGGCAGAATGTAAGGATTTGTAGGAAACTGGAAGGATGTTCATACAATTTTAAATCATGGTACCTGATCCGCACACTTGGACATTGATGTAGTGATACTACTTGCCATTAACAGCATAACTAAAGGTAAAAATCAAATAGCTTACCCTACCTTGACACTTAATGCTTAAGTACTCTGTGTCATTAAGTACCTATAAAGTTGACATTAAAATAGGTTGTGAATGATAGTAATCATTAAGCCACAGAAATCAAATAGTCATTATTGTTAACAATATTAGGCTTTTTTAAAGTTTATTCTATAAAATATTCTATGAAGGGGGTTATAGGAACAACAAAAAAACTCAAGATCCACTAGTTCCCTCTACGTAAACGTAAGGTTTATTATTTATTTTATTTAAATTTTTATTGCGTAGTAACAATTTTTTTAATATGTCATGCAATCGTCAACATCAACAGGTTTAAAATTGTGGCGAAGTGTGTGTGTGTGTGTGTGCGTGCGTGCGTGCGTGCGTGCGTGCGCGCGCGCGCGCGTGCGTGCGTGCGTGCGTGCGTGTGTGTGTGTGTGTGTGTGTGTGTGTGTGTGTGTGTGTGTGTGTGTGTGTGTGTGTGTGTGTGTGTGTGTGTGTGTGTGTGTGTGTGTGTGTGTGTGTGTGTGTGTGTGTGTGTGTGCGTGTGTGTGTGTGTGTACAAACAAAGTGAACAATGCCTTAGGTAATTAGTCGTAATTAATTTTATGAGCTCGTGTTTCTTGATCAAGCAGGCAGTGGTGTCTGCTCGAGTGCTAAATGAGGAGGAAAGAGAAGCCCGCGTTCTGAGGCTCTGAGGAAGCCTCAAAGAGGCATATTTTGTTTCATAGGGTCTAAATAGTAACCAGATTGCTTTAAACTTAACACAGAAAACCATGACACCTAACCACAGTACCTATATAGCAAACCAATAATTAAAAAGTGTAATTTTATTGACGAATTGATTATTTTATAAAATAGTTTACAGAAAATGAAATAGTTTTTCTGTCTAAGGTTGGATTGATTTTGCACTATACGCTTTATTCCAAACCTATCCTTGTATTTTGCACTATACGCTTTATTCCAAACCTATCCTTGTATTTTGCACTATACGCTTTATTCCAAACCTATCCTTGTATTTTGCACTATACGCTTTATTCCAAACCTATCCTTGTATTTTGCACTATACGCTTTATTCCAAACCTATCCTTGTATTTTGCACTATACGCTTTATTCCAAACCTATCCTTGTATTTTGCACTATACGCTTTATTCCAAACCTATCCTTGTATTTTGCACTATACGCTTTATTCCAAACCTATCCTTGTATACTCTGCCCGACTTAATAAGTCATCTTACTAGTTAAATAATGTATTTATTATAAACGGATTAAGGTAAACTAAACGGTAATATCAGTATACCACATGAGTCCAACGGCAGTTATACTGTACCAGGGGACACCCCTGCACGCTTCTCACTGCGCTCGATACACCCCGGCCTTCAGCCTCGGCATGCGACTTTGACTGCAAATAATAGTAGATTATCTGTATAGCGTAAAATAACAATATCAAATTATTTACAGTATTTTACTCACACTACTTGCGTTGCTACCTATTTATTAGTATAGGGTATTGCTTAGCCTATTTCAAACGTGTTTATTCATTTGTATTTTTTTTTAACAGAGCTGAAGATTAAACTCTTAATGCATCAATAGGTTAATGTCAAATATATTCTTACATTCTTACATATGAGACGCCGACACAACGTTGTTGGTATTTTAAGGCGAATATGAATGGTTATATGAGTGTAGGATGAATGTGGATGAGTGTAGTCTGGTTACTATCTGAGTTCAACTGTTCCTCAGAAAGGGCAATTTATTAATAGCCCAACGGCCAGGGCAACTAAGGGACCTACAGCTTTACGTGGAATCCGAACCACGTAGTGCTGGTCTGATTTTCAACTAATTGACAAGCCTGATACAGTACTCAGTTATCTCCCCCACACAACATCCGCACAATGATTACCACCCAACGTGGACACCCCAGACTTCTCTAGTAGTGTCCACGCCGATAGCAACCATCAAGCGGACGCCATGTTTACTTATTTCAAAACAGCTGTTATTAATTTACTAAAATCAACCCAATGTTATTCTTATGGAAAAAAAGAAATTTTTAGGGGCTGTTTGTACCCCTAAGGAATGGAATTTCGAAAAATCCGTTCTTAGGGGGTCCCTTCGATACGAAAGCTAACTTCCTTTAAAATTCCGTTCGGTGGTTTTTGAGATTTTGTAATCAGTGAGTGAGTGGTATTTGGCCTATATATTCTCACCTATTTTCAGCTGTTATTGGGTTGATAAATTATTAATGGTATAATTTGTCAAAATGCGTTATTTTCTATAAGAAAGCAGACATTAGATAACAACAGAGACTATATTAACTTATCTAAACTCGTCTAATGCCGATGAATGGAATCTTAATAAACAAATATACGCAATATAGATAATAGTAGAATCGTTATTGTGACCTTTAATGTTGTAGCAAGAAAACTAAATATTTACAGACTACAATAAAACAGATAAGATTTGATTAAGTTTCCAAGTATTTTTCTCGTATTGTAAGAAAATATACTTAGGTACATCCAAGTCAATCTACAGTCAACTGTATTAGTGGATAGGTTAATCTACTGTTCATTTAGAACAAACTTTAGTGCCAGGGGCCGATTCCAACTTGACGTAAACAAAAAAGGTAAACAAATTGTTATATAATATTTATTTTCATTTACCGTTTACATTACCACATTCAATCTGCATCTTGAAGATCCCATGGGTAAAATTATTTTAATGAAAGATTCGGCTGTAGAACAAAGGGCTCAATTCAAAATCTTCCAGCCGTATCATTACAGCGTAGGCCACTTAGTTGTGCGGAAGCCGGTGCGATCTTTCCCACAGACAGTCATTTTCATGATGCACCAGTCACTGTACAGGAATGCAGCCATCGAATTCAATGACGGGGAGGAATGGAGTGATTCTACCGCCTCTTCCGTTCATAGCATTTCCCACTGTGACCACCAACCGTGACCGCTCCAGTGAGCACACAGACTACGAATCGCCCCAACCCTCTTTGAGAACCCACTATTATCTTCTTCTTTACAACTGGCCAGCGTTTATACCGCCCAAACCTCCTGTTTCCTTTTGGTAAATACTGCTGTGGTCCAATAGGGCCATAAACAATAAGGTGATCCCACCCTGTGGCCACTAACTGTTACTTTTAATTACACTCAATAATTAACTAAACTTCACAATAAGAGATATTTACAAATAATAATTATTAGACACTATTTTAGAATTTGAAAACTAACCACTAGTGTCAAGCACTTACCACTTTACTGTTACTTAACACACACGAGTTTACGTTCGTTCTACGTCTGCCACTGTTGCTGAACTGTCACTGTCAAGCACTTACCACTTTACTGTTACTTAACACACACGAGTTTACGTTCGTTCTACGTCTGCCACTGTTGCTGAACTGTCACTGTCAAGCACTTACCACTTTACTGTTACTTAACACACACGAGTTTACGTTCGTTCTACATCTGCCACTGTTGCTGAACTGTCACTGTCAAGCACTTACCACTTTACTGTTACTTAACACACACGAGTTTACGTTCGTTCTACGTCTGCCACTGTTGCTGAACTGTCACTGTCAAGCACTTACCACTTTACTGTTACTTAACACACACGAGTTTACGTTCGTTCTACATCTGCCACTGTTGCTGAACTGTCACTGTCAAGCACTTACCACTTTACTGTTACTTAACACACACGAGTTTACGTTCGTTCTACATCTGCCACTGTTGCTGAACTGTCACTGTCAAGCACTTACCACTTTACTGTTACTTAACACACACGAGTTTACGTTCGTTCTACGTCTGCCACTGTTGCTGAACTGTCACTGTCAAGCACTTAGGGCCTACCACTTTACTGTCACTTAACACACACGAGTTTACGTTCGTTCTACATCTGCCACTGTTGCTGAACTGTCACTGTCAAGCACTTACCACTTTACTGTCACTTAACACACACGAGTTTACGTTCGTTCTACATCTGCCACTGTTGCTGAACTGTCACTGTCAAGCACTTACCACTTTACTGTTACTTAACACACACGAGTTTACGTTCGTTCTACATCTGCCACTGTTGCTGAACTGTCACTGTCAAGCACTTACCACTTTACTGTCACTTAAAATACACTCGTTAACGTTCGTTCTACATCTGCCACTGTTGCTAAACTGTCACTGTCAAGCACTTACCACTTTACTGTCACTTAACACACACGTGTTTACGTTCGTTCTACATCTGCCACTTTTGCTGAACTGTCACTGTCAAGCACTTACCACTTTACTGTCACTTAACACACACGTGTTTACGTTCGTTCTACATCTGCCACTGTTGCTAAACTGTCACTGTCAAGCACTTACCACTTTACTGTCACTTAACACTCATGAGTTTACGTTCGTTCTACATCTGTCACTGTTTCTGAACTGTCACTGTCAAGCACTTACCACTTTACTGTCACTTAACACACACGAGTTTACGTTCGTTCTACATCTGTCACTGTTTCTGAACTGTCACTGTCAAGCACTTACCACTTTACTGTCACTTAACACACACGAGTTTACGTTCGTTCTACATCTGTCACTGTTTCTGAACTGTCACTGTCAAGCACTTACCACTTTACTGTCACTTAACACTCATGAGTTTACGTTCGTTCTACATCTGTCACTGTTTCTGAACTGTCACTGTCAAGCACTTACCACTTTACTGTCACTTAACACACACGAGTTTACGTTCGTTCTACATCTGCCACTGTTGCTGAACTGTCACTGTCAAGCACTTACCACTTTACTGTTACTTAACACACACGAGTTTACGTTCGTTCTACATCTGCCACTGTTGCTGAACTGTCACTGTCAAGCACTTACCACTTTACTGTCACTTAACACTCATGAGTTTACCTTCGTTCTACGTCTGTCACTGTTGCTGAACTGTCACTGTCAAGCACTTAGGGCCTACCACTTTACTGTCACTTAACACACACGAGTTTACGTTCGTTCTACATCTGCCACTGTTGCTGAACTGTCACTGTCAAGCACTTACCACTTTACTGTCACTTAACACACACGAGTTTACGTTCGTTCTACATCTGCCACTGTTGCTGAACTGTCACTGTCAAGCACTTACCACTTTACTGTTACTTAACACACACGAGTTTACGTTCGTTCTACATCTGCCACTGTTGCTGAACTGTCACTGTCAAGCACTTACCACTTTACTGTTACTTAAAATACACGAGTTTACGTTCGTTCTACATCTGTCACTGTTTCTGAACTGTCACTGTCAAGCACTTACCACTTTACTGTCACTTAACACACACGAGTTTACGTTCGTTCTACATCTGTCACTGTTTCTGAACTGTCACTGTCAAGCACTTACCACTTTACTGTCACTTAACACTCATGAGTTTACGTTCGTTCTACATCTGTCACTGTTTCTGAACTGTCACTGTCAAGCACTTACCACTTTACTGTCACTTAACACACACGTGTTTACGTTCGTTCTACATCTGCCACTGTTGCTAAACTGTCACTGTCAAGCACTTACCACTTTACTGTCACTTAACACTCATGAGTTTACGTTCGTGCTACATCTGTCACTGTTTCTGAACTGTCACTGTCAAGCACTTACCACTTTACTGTCACTTAACACACACGAGTTTACGTTCGTTCTACATCTGTCACTGTTTCTGAACTGTCACTGACAAGCACTTACCACTTTACTGTCACTTAACACTCATGAGTTTACGTTCGTTCTACATCTGTCACTGTTTCTGAACTGTCACTGTCAAGCACTTACCACTTTACTGTCACTTAACACACACGAGTTTACGTTCGTTCTACATCTGTCACTGTTTCTGAACTGTCACTGTCAAGCACTTACCACTTTACTGTCACTTAACACACACGAGTTTACGTTCGTTCTACATCTGTCACTGTGTCTGAACTGTCACTGTCAAGCACTTACCACTTTACTGTCACTTAACACTCATGAGTTTACGTTCGTTCTACATCTGTCACTGTTTCTGAACTGTCACTGTCAAGCACTTACCACTTTACTGTCACTTAACACACACGAGTTTACGTTCGTTCTACATCTGCCACTGTTGCTAAACTGTCACCGTCAAGCACTTACCACTTTACTGTCACTTAACACTCATGAGTTTACGTTCGTTCTACATATGTCACTGTTGCTGAACTGTCACTGTCAAGCTCTTACCACTTTACTGTCACTTAACACACACGAGTTTACGTTCGTTCTACATCTGCCACTGTTGCTGAACTGTCACTGTCGAGCACTTACCACTTTACTGTCACTTCTCCTTCAGGCCAAAGACTCACCCTGCCACTGAGACTGACTGGCTAGTCGGCCGATGGGTGTATAAAGATACAGTACAAGGCGCCGCTGCAAACTACAAGTGTTCAGTGATGTGACCTATATTGGTCTCGACCCCTGTTTGAGTAGGTTTCAATAATGACTAGAAATTATCGCACTTCTGTGGCTTCTAGACAAGCCGAGAACCGTAGAGCAGGGAGAGGGAGAGCGTACCCTTGACAATACTATCACTCGGTGATCGTCAGATACATTATTTTAAAGTTTTAGTGTCCTGGTATACACAGTGTTTGGCCTTTGTTACTTAAATGTATGAAGTAACAAATACTTTTATAATACATTTACATAATTTAATTTGTATTTTGGGTGATGTAGAAAAGCATAAAATATTAAAATATCAGGTGAACTATCTGTATTGCGTTTATCAATAAAAGCCATAATCATTTATATAAATTTAACTTGTTCACTAAATTCTATGATTATCGTTTTAACTGTTTACTTAAAATTTATACAACTGCCCTAAAAAAGGATTTAGGATTACAAAATTTCTTTGTAGATTAGTTGCTGATATTTACTGGTACTGAGGCACTGAAATACATTTTCCATGTAAATACTACTTGTTGTTTGGAAAGTAAACATTTTTCATAATTTTGCAAATTTTCTGTACAAACTCAAGGAAACATTTTAGAAATGGTTGTTATTAACTAGTAACAATGCCTATATTCATTTTCATTCATAATTATTGTACTTCGTGATTAGCTTTAAACAGTCTTTGGACACATTGATGAAAAAATCAACAAATTCTGCCTTTCCCTATTTAAAATCTAACGCTAAGCGTTTTATTCTTAAGTGTTTTTTTTTTATTTTTTACTTCTAAGAAGACGATTAAATTGAATGGATCGTCATATTGACGGATATGGATGGAACAGTCTTCATAAGCTCATAAACTGTTAAGACGAAGACACCTTACGTGCACACGACGACTCCCTCTCGACTGCTCACCTTATTGTAACTTCCCACCCAACTTTCATCCCCAAGTCCATTCTCACCATCAATATATTTTATAGTTCGCCTTGAGTTCACCCTTCGTACACACGAAGCGTTCACTCTCATCCAAATAACAACAAAACGAGTTGATTTCTAACTACCCACTTACGTTACGTAGTCTGGCGCACTCTTGGCTCTCTCATAGAGACGAATCAACTAAAAAAAGAACCGTTATACGTTGATTGTAATCCACCACTAAATAGTCTGGGGTTATAGAAAAACTTATGAATGGAGAAAATGGTGTTTTAGAGTGTGCTCAACAGAATGTAAGGGCCTTGACTAACGATTGGCAGTAAAGAAGGAATGGCAGGGTAATGGCAGGTAATGGCGAGATAATGGCTGGTGATAATAGAAAGTGGTGAGCATTGAAATCGCTAGATGAAATGAACCCTCTCTGTGCAACAGGTACGAGGCGTGCAAACGCAGTAACTATATTTCCAAACACTCGTGACTTATAAACATATTTCGTTCTCTGTGTCTATTAGTTCTCTGTGTCCAGAGTTACGTGCAATACTATTTCATTGTTGTAATTAATTTAAAGAAGGGTAAACTCTTTATTGTAATCTTTATGTAAAGGGAATTTAATTTAGAAATTCTCTACAAAACTTTGGGTAGAAGTCGAAAAAAACAATTTTTTCATATAATGTATCTACCTTGATTTGTTTTCGCTGTGTTTGTGTTTATGTGTTTTGTTCAAAATAATTTTGCATCTGTAATGGTATCAAATGATAAAATGCGGGTTAGAGGGCTTGAAGAAGTGACTTATGTGCTCTATAGTTAAAAATTACAAAACATTTGTTTTAAAATGGTTTCCATATTTAATTTTCAAACCTTATAATTTTTCTGTAAATTTATAAAAATACGATAAGACGCTAAAATATTCCATTTTTATGCAATCAATTTGGAACTTTGTTAAGTTTTCTGCAACTAGATATCACAGACATATTTCTTGTATTGTACTTCTCTCAGATTTCACTAAGGACCTTAACCTCTGTAAATCAGAGCCAGTGTGATAGTTAATTAACTAAAACTAATTACCGCTGTGATATTATCGCAATGGACGGTAACTAATTGAGTGTATTTTAAACAAGTCGCACTGTGTAAAATGTGCGCTTCACTAAACCAGCGTTAAAACTTATGTCTTTATATAAAATTATTTCTTGATTTAAATATCTATAGCTTCACTATACAAAAAACAAATTAAAAAATACGTAAAATATACGTGTTGGCGGTATTTCAAACAACGGTTGTTCTCAGATAGGGTTTACTTGCTATCTTAACCTATATCTCACTTAAAACTGGATATCTCAGAGTGAATCAAATCATATCTGGAAAAAATCAACAATTATATACCTATAGACTAAGACAAACTTAATCAATAAGTCGTTTATATTTGAAAACTATTACAAACACAAACAATTATATGAAAATTTTAAGAACTTAAAACCACAGATAAATGTTTAGTTATCTGTGTTAAAACTATGATATGAATTGTAAATGAATGAAATGAATGAAAATGAATTGTAACTCATAAACTCGACTACAGGTAGAGATTTATTGAAGAGTGAATTAGATACACCATCTCTTGGAGTGGTGAAAGTTAATTAGAGAACCAGAGAGAGAAAACAAGACAATGAAAGACTTTATGGTCTTGCCTCGGGGAGGTCCTCAGGTGGTTTGGCAGATTAAGAGAAGATTGGAGATGCGAGTTACCAACCAATATTAGAGGATAAACCAGGTCAACCCGAATTAATCGAATTTCTAAAGAAATCGCTTGGATGAATATTTACTTCAATATGAAATGGAGGTCCTTTGGTCAATTGACTGCACTTGAATGGCGCAGTTTTGTCAATAGCATTGTTCATAAAATACAACAAATGCTATTTCGCATCCAACTCAACATCCCTATAATCATCACTGGTATTTCTGTCTTCAGGCCACCTCTGTCTCCTCTTTCTTTCCTCTGTTCTGCGCCACCTCCTTTGTGTCACATTATCCTTTCCCAATCTTCAAATCATCCATCAATTAGCGTCTTCTTCATCTCGTTCTTCTCCCCTCCACCATTCTGTCAACAACTGCCCTTAATAAACACTCTTTTGTCATTGTATATTTCTTGTTCTCCTCCTTATATATCTAACTATTTGCCTCTCCTCTCCTACTGCCTGATTAGTTACCTTAACTTCCCATCTCACTCCTTCCATTCACATCCATAGCCGCCAGTCTCATGTTATCTTCTTTTTTTAGTGTCCATGTTTCTGCTGCTTAGAGCAACTCACTCCAGATGTAACATTTCATTAGTCTCTTGCTTACTTCTTTATCCAAGGACCCTCACGATAGTCTCTTTTTATGAAATCCTTTCTTTGCCATTGAAATTCCTTATTTACTTCTTTTGTGCAATAACTCAAATCTCCCTTAACTCCAAAAGCCTGTGTTGATCCTTTAAAACTTCTCAAATCTCATAAATATAACTGTCTTAGGCTACCTTAAAATCTTATGGGACAGACGTAACTTCTAAGGGGCAATTCTTCTTACTCTTATTACCTTTATTTGTCTAGAGGATCAGAATGCAGACAGTAATGTAATATAAAACTTCAACAATTATAAAACATAATTATCTTCAAAATTCAATTTGATGCATTTCTTAAAAACTTATAAAGTTGTAATAACACACTTTCTGTTGTACAAAGATTTAGCAAACTAAAAATGCAACAGAAAGCTGAAGTAAATAAAATAATTCAACTGTTCGACCATGATTTTCCCATACATATAAGAAGAAAACACATACGCAACCTTCCTGTATCAATGACACCCTCAAGAGGTCTTGTATCTGGTGATAAGAACCACCCCACCCAGACTGGACCAGACCGTTGGCGCCGAAACCCGACACGACACGCGGGGGATGCTTCGGACCACATCCGCCGGCCCACACACCCACCGGACACTCACTCGCTAACTTCTCTCCTCGTGATATGCGAGAAATTAGCACCAGCTCTTGTGGTAGACCTTGAGAAAGTTGTATTTCATATACTGTATTTATTACGTTTGGTTGCCAAAGACATGGAAGTATCGGTCCATACCTGTATAGTGACTGGCTGTTCATAATTACTTTGAATACTACAACTTTACTATTCGTATTCTAAAGATGGTATCTTAATTTGATGATTATAATAGACTGTATTGTAATAATTTCAATTTACTGACAGTCGTATTTTGAATGGTTTTTTTCGTTTTCCCTCCTTTGAGAGCCGTGACATGAGTAGTTTTTATTTAATTATTAAAATAAAAGCAAGACAGTTTATGCGCACAGAAATATGACCAAAACGTTAACAGTCCACTTTAATTAATTTTTTTATAGTTATAGTCCATATTATTTTTTTATAATTAAGAGAGGCTGTCGACCATGTTGGTTTTAATTCCATAAGAGTAATGATATTTACAAATCCATATTTTTTCGTTATTTATTGACCAAAGTTGTGTATGAGGTGTCATTTTAAACGTTATCATATTGCGCATTGGGTTTGCTTTTGATATTTTGAATGCATACGCCTAGTGTTTAAAAATAGGTGAAGATAATAACGTCATAGTATTTTTATATTTATGTATATAAAAAAAAAATTGAAATTATGAAAGCAATTCCAACGCGCATTTTCATTCTCGATCAAATGCAATTTGATTGGGAATATCCGTTTAAAAATAACTGTTTAATTTGGATACGCGTGATCATATGTCCGGTTCTAACATAAAATTGTTCTTATGTGATTAAAACCAATATGGCCGATAGCCTCCGACAGCCTCTGCAGACTCTTAAGCTGAAAGTATTGTGAAGAATTAATATTAACTAGGGAACACCCCTGCACTCTTCGTGCCAACCCCCTTACTCGCTATGCGTAACTTAGTGAACGTAATTTTCCCAAAGTGTTAATGTTTATTTCAAAGCATACAATAACTTGGCCACTATTCATCTATTTTTATTTCCCATCTATATATGGGTTCCCTAAATGATTAGTACATAGGGATTTATATATACTGAAGTACGCAAGTTACTAACACCATACGAGCAATGTTCAATCTTTCGAATATTTTTTTTTAATTTTTTTTTTTTTTTTAAATTGCACAAGTAAACGTAATGATTCATTTTTGCAGGTAATTATTCTTGTGAACTATTAGTGGTACGAAACAAATATTAGACACAGCTCTCTTGCAGTTATAACCAGTGAATACACACCTATAGATAAAAATACACAGATACATTTTGTTTACTCGTACATAGAAGCTGTATTTTGGCAAACCGTTGATTATTTATATAAAGTGATTTATCTTCCACACCACGGTAAAACCTTGTACTTTAAGACGATGTTACCTTTATAAATGTATTTAATTGAGAAAATTCGAGATATTCTTTAACATTTTCGTGTTTCTAGTCCTTTTTATTTTTAAGAGAGAGATTCTTTATTTAGATAGAGATTATTTACTGTGTTTTCTGTTCGCTGGCGACGAGAAGCTCCTTGTGACGCGCTGGATGACATCTTTAGACATGTGGAGGATAGAAGGGTGGAATTTAAGAGCGTGGGTGGTCATGACAATCTTCACCAGTGAAGTCGGTTTCACTCTTTTCTAGTCCTATACTTTTCTCAAATGTCGCTAAGAAACCTAAATTTATAGACATCAGAATTTGGTAGGGTGATAGTTATTTGAATCTCTCTCTAACTAATAACCATCCCATAATGAGATGATAGTAATTAATGCCAACTAATTGAGTTTTTGAAAGACGTCGAATTGTGTAAAATACAGGCCAGATTGAGTACTCGAAACCAGCGTTGAACTCGCGCCTTTATAGTTACGCGCATGTTACGTAACAGACAGTAACGAATTGTGGTGCTAACTCTCTGCTGATTAATAATTTAAAATGCTGTATTTTCGCAAAATAGATTTACGATAATCGTTTACGATCTACCAAGCAAATAGCACCTGAGAGGCAATAACCTGGTCCGTGCGCGGCCGGATACATCAATCCGAGTACAATATTTACACCAACAACCATAAACTCCGAACATGGCCACAGCAAGGCAGTAGGTAGTGCCATCAGTATCGTGTGCTTGTTAACGCATCCTTCCCTCTCCTACAGCTAGAGGATGTAATACCTATAGACATTACAAGCTTAACGCAGTCTCCTCTAGGTTTTATCTAAAGTGTGGTTACAACGTCTAGACATTATCATTAATAAACGCACATGAAGTAAACTCTATTTTAAACGATAGAGAAAGCTAGCTCAGTTGATAGTTAAGTAATACTTCCCATACTTACGCGGACATTATCCACAAAGATATTCTCGTGGAATATATATTTCCTAGTAAATTAACTGAAATTACCTTCATGTAACTCTTTTAGAAGGGAAGAAGTAGTTAAGTTTCGAAGAAGACGTGAAGGTAGCTGACAGTGACGTTACGATTTGTCGGATAATTATAATTTTTAAATCGTTTACAATAGCGTATAATTTACTAGTGGATCCACTTTCAAATAGTATTTATTTGTGATGTAATAAGTAATAGTGCGTTTTAGTTTATGATTTTTATAAAAATACAAATGAACAATCAAAGTTTAAAAAAGTGGATCCACTACCAACTCTTGTGCTCTTTTAAACCATGTACAAAATTATAATGTTTTGATAAATCACAAATCTGACAAGTCACAGTGCTGTACCACATCTAACATTGATCTTATGGGATATAAATCCAACATGGCGACTACCTCTGCAAACTCTTAAAATGAGAGCTTTTTATAAAATAAATGGTGTTCGTATGCACGTATGTAAAGTGACGTGCTTTGTATTGCTAAGTCCGTTTTTGAACTGAGCGACTTTCGCATGTCTTTACGGTTCTTCCATCACAGAAGTCACATCTGTAATTTCCAAATTCCATTTCTGCTTACTTTATACTTGTTTAGTTTAGTATGCTATTACAATATGTTGTTGACCAATTTCCAAGTACAGTTTTTGTCTAACATTTGTGGTTGGACTCCAAAAACCTCAATCTTAAAACATTTTTGAGGATGCTAACAAATTTTTAAACTTTAAGGTCCGCTCTTGAGATACATGAATATAAGAATTTTATATTAAATAAGTCATAAGAAACAATAAGCCAATGATATATCTTTACGACACAAGTGGAATTAAACTAATAACTAGCCAACCAGATCTACTACTATTATTGGAAAAAAATATTAATTGATTGAAGCTCTCAGTCCCCGAATCCGCGACACAGGAGCGCCTCTTACCTGGCTGAGGGGTTGTCATAAATAATTTTCGCTAGGGGTGCGACTCAGGAGCGCCTCCGAAAAGGGGTGGGGAGGCGCTCCTGTGTCGCACCTAAAACTACCTGTCCTCAGCACTCTACCTGCTTCCTACCTGCTATCGAGCTCAGCTCGCGGGGCCTCCTAAATACCTACCAATCAAATATCATAACGGCTAATATCATACTGACTTTGTTAAGTGCACTGCATATTATGTAGGAGTAAGTGTAACATTGATTAATTGATTGTAGTTGATAAGTCCTAGTAAGGGGTTATCCTAAAAGACCAATCAAAATTATTAATGTACTGTGATAAGTATTTTTAATCATGTTTCATTTTATTTGAATTAATAAGTAGTTGAACTATTGCAGACTTGTTTTAAAACAAGTTTGTAATCGTACAGATAAAATACAGCCATGCTTGTTTATGCACACGAACTATCTTGGTCTTCGGACGTAGATAGCGTTACGTTTACTACATCAACTCACGAAGACTAAGATAATTATGTATACATAGTCATCTTTTTTAAAAAATTATAAACTTGATACTATTTAGTTTTATGTAAAAGGTACACGTAGACGCTCGTCCTTTGCTCATGACTTGCCCCTTTAACCCATGAGTATTCAGTATGAAATATTAACCATAGTTTATACAAATTCGTAAAGGCCAAGCAGTGTTTTTTTAAATTATATTTATTTTATTACTCGGCAAGTTGTTTCAAAGAAATTGAAGAGTTACAAAAAAAGGCCAATAACTACAAATAGGCTTGTAAATAACAAATATATATTTCTTAATTTTAACACTTAATAATTCGTATAACACTCTAAAATAATAAATATACATTTAAATTTAAACTAAATAATTTGGGTTACACTTACTAATATTTAAAACTTAAATATAAAATAAATACACGACCAGAAATTGTTCATATCGAATTGAATATTTTAAATTTCAAGAACTATAAGAATATTATGAACTATTTTTTCTTCTTTATTAATTTTTTTATTTATATTAATTTACTATTTTATATATTGTGTGTTTAATACTTTTTTACTAATTGAAGACAATAAATATTATTATTATACAGTCCTGGACTCTATAACCTCTGTCACGTATATGGTTATGAGTAATATATAGTAATATAGTTACGTCTTATACAATACACCTTTTCTATGACAGAAGCGTGTTAATGAATCGGACTATAACAGCTTATTTTAATATAGATTATATTTACAAATTCAATAACTGAAGGCTTTTTTATTTCTAAAGTAATTTGAAGTGTAAAATTTGCTAACATACCCGGGAATCGAACCCGGATCATATGTAAATACTGTAACATGTATGCTTAATTTAATAAACATATGTCTTACCTACAAATAGATTGATCTCAAGTTAAACACAATCTCATCATAGATATCAAGACCCCTAGTTTTTGAACCCATGTCAAACCCTTGTCACACTGGACCCGCGAGGGTACGACAGTGGAGCGCCTCAAGGCCAGGCGCTCCACTGTCGCAATTGTGCTATTTCTTGGCTGACAGTTTTATTAGTTTTTGCCAGGCGCTCCACTGTCGCTCGCCCCTCAGTCCCCAGTATGTTTCCTACGACAAAAAAGCAATCAAACGAATGAAAAAGTCCCAGAATTGAAAAGGACACATTAAGTTTTGATATTTTGAATCGAAAATGAAGAGTTTACTGAATAAGGCAAGTACATTAAATCCATTTTAGGAATGTAATTGGAAGATATTATTTAGGTGGACATTCGTAGGCAACTAAGACCGTGGTTTGCCAATAGAAGAAGTAAATTTGAAAGACAATATTTAGATGTTTATAAAACATTAGACAAAAATATGGGAAGATAAACAGTTGAGGTACATGAATTAATCTTTATTTAGGCGAGAGATAACATAATTACATTTGTTTGCACATTGCCTAAATATGTTCCTTAGGCAACATGGGGCACCGAGTTTACATTTACGAATGAACGAAGATCTATTTACTGTCTGTAAGTACACATTTAAAAAAAAATGACTATTTAGTGTATATTAAACATTACGCATTAAATGACTTCTTAACGTGTTAGTAACTGATGTGTACCATTACAAAATCCAGATACAACGATATTTACATCTTTCAGTTTCACTCATTGCCAAAAAATTTATTTCCATTAATAGCGTATGCATCATGACTTTTGCGAGGTAATTTGAAGTAACGACGAATAAATTATGGATGGATATCTTTTTTTTGGAATTGGCTAACAACATTCGTTAATGAAGTGTTATATCAAAACTACAATTCACGGCGTTATACAACTGCTCCTTATCACCCAAACTGTGTCATTGATAAAATGTTTCATTCATACTAAATATAGACTCACATTTACTTCACATAAAAAATACTGATACAATTCAGATGTTGTTTATAGTGTATAGACATTATTTTAGTTATATTTAACCTTCACACTGGGGAACAACACGAAACAAACATAAAAATACAAGATAAAGCGCGGAGATAAAAACCAAAGTACGTGTCTTGACTAATCATTATAAACGACAGTATCTCGATGATATTTTCTGTACCAATCAGGTTTCATATAATCGATAACCAGGAGAATCGATCTGCCGTCGCTTTCATCCTTCGGGTCCATTACTTGACATTCCTGCACGAAACAGGTGGAATCGAGCCCGTTCTACTCGACCAGGAGGGTGGCGGTACAACGCGGCAGCAAAAAACTGAATAGAACAGGTCCCAGAATCGACCCTTGCGGGAGTCCGTAGTTCAACAAAGCTCGGAGGCAACGCGGCGAGAATCTGACACAGTCATCACATCACTGCTCCTTGCCAGCCCATCCCAAAAGCCTCACTCAACACCAGACCGACAAACAAACGAGGACATTACCTTACTCAGATTCTGCGAAGAGCAAACGACAGCGCCTCGCCCTCCAGTTTATCTCGTCAACAAACAAGAGTAGGTATTGTGTAAAACTTATGACGTTGATAAATCACATCTGTAACTACTTTTTCTCTCTTAATTCAAAGTTAAACTATTCGTTTCTATTTCGGTATAAACTAATATCTGAAGATATTCCAACACGACCCTCTATATTCATGACAAGTTGAAATGTTTATTATAAAACATTGTTAACTATGAAAGAATAGCGTGAAATTTCAAGTTTGGCTAAAACGACGTTTCACATACTCGTATTTCCATTACTTAATTTTTACAGAGTTACTTGCTTCATAGTGACGGGCTTGTCTTAGATAAATTATAACATTAATTAATTAAAGCGGAATTAAGTCACAAACACAAATAAGAGGCCAAAGTTCATATTTTGCAAGCAGGCAACAGGATACTCACTGTTTGAAAATAAGCTAAATATATTTGATTCAACTAAGGACAATATATTCTGATTTAGTATTTTCCATTCTGAAACGATAACCAAATACAGCCGTCACGAAATATTAATGCTAACATTGAATTATATCTTTCTGCCGATTTTGTTTAAAGTTCCTCGACAAATTTATCCAAATTTGTTCTTTCTCCATCTATTGGGCCTACCCCTTTTTTATTTGGAAATTATAGAAAATTCACATAATAGCTCGGGATTCCGGTAATTACACAAGGAAACATGAAGTTCCCGTGAAAATGTTTTTATTCGGCCGAGAAAGGTGTCGGCGGAGATTACTTTGTGCTCCGTCAGGTTTGTCTTCCGTACGATATATTTGTAGCGTTTCCCGGACGGACGGCTCGTATTTCACCTGGACTGGTCTTGTAGTGTCCGGCGTCCGGCTCTGACACGATCTTGATGGTTCTGGGTGATGTATAGGGTCGTGCCGTGAGAGTGTAGGCGTGTGACAGCCACCTGACTGCTCACGCACGCGCACTCTATGACACGACCGATTTGGCTGTCAATAGATACGGGTTAGTATATCGAGCGTGACTTAAAACAGAGAAATCGGTGTAGGTCAACACTCTTGTTCGATTTTTTCAGACGAAGTAAGATTTGCAAGGCTTGGGAAATGTTGGCAGGCATTTATTATTATTAGTAGTATAAGGATTTTACACACAACGGAAATGTTTCTTTTTTAAGAAGATAAAGAACAACTGAAATGTATGGCCACAGAGAAGAAAGAAACAGAGGCCACTTTCTTACGGTAGCTGAGAATGCCTCAATGGCACTGCCACTAATGAAAATCTTAATAAATTTGTAGTAAACTATGTTTATCCTTTAGGGTTTGTTGCAACCTCTGTTTATTTATACTTTGTGGTATGGTGAGTAGTAGGTAATGAGGTCAATTCATATAATGTTACGTACATTTTTACTTTTCTTGCTTGGTATTTTACACTCACTATAAATTTCATTTCTAGCTCATAACTACGTTTTTCGTACTGTCTTTAGACGATTTATTGTTGGGTAATGCACACTGACGATAGCTGGCAATGAAGTATTATTCCTGTCTCATATTTATGTTTTATTATTCGAATCACAGTTTCGTACTACTGAGACCTATTTCTTGCTGGTAGATTCAAACAAACAATGTAAAATGTTAGAACTTAGGCTTAAGTGGCCGGTGTCATAACTAGAATCTACAGTTTCCGGTGACAACCGCGTCAAGGTACTATCTACAATATTTACAAGATGACCAGACGTTTTGCCCATACTGTGATGTGGCATCCTCAGTAGTTTCTCTGAGACTCTCTTTCTCTTCTCAGTCTCAGAGAAACCACTGAGGATGCCACATCACAGTATGGGCGAAACGTCTGGACATCTTGTAAATATTGTAGATAGTACCTTGACGCGGTTGTCACCGGAAACTGTAGATTCTAGTAATGTAAAATGTATCCACTTAAGTCTTACCATTTACTCATATTTACGATTTTATATTTATAATGTAGGGTAATTAATATTATTTTTTAAATAAACTGTAAATAATTTTATATTTTTTAATAAATTTAAGTTCTTCCTATGTATTTATCCTTCATATGGTTTTGGCCCTTTGTTTGCTGGACGATTCGGACTGACGATAGCAAATGTTGGCAATAAAGCCTTACACCTAACTCATATTTATTATATATTATAATTGCGATACTATATTTTTTTAAACTAAGAATTTTCGAGGCCAATAGAAACTCGTTAATTATTTAATGTTTATATGAAATAAGAAACTGCAATCGTAAAACGGCACTAAAAATTGAGATTATGTCCCTCGTACTAAGTCATCAAGAGAGCACAAGATACTGTCCCTTGTACTAAGTTATCACGAGAGCACAAGATACTGTCCCTTGTACTAAGTTATCACGAGAGCACAAGATACTGTCCCTTGTACTAAGTTATCACGAGAGCACAAGATAATGTCCCTTGTACTAAGTTATCACGAGAGCACAAGATACTGTCCCTTGTACTAAGTTATCACGAGAGCACAAGATACTGTCCCTTGTACTAAGTTATCACGAGAGCACAAGATTCTGAATTTTATTTATACTTTGACAAATTAAATGTATATTGATCATATAACAACGTACTACTATTAAGTTTTTTGTACATAATTTAAAACCAAAATAGTGTTACGGATTATAATTTAATTTATTATTTGTTTGCAGTTTTCTTTACGACCTGGTGTTTTACTTTTCTCCAAACTGCTTTCATCAAAAATATAGAGTTAAAAGCAGCGTCAGAATTTTAATTCTACGGAAAAAATGAGATTTTTCCAAGATTAAAGGCTCTTAACAATTCTCGCCAGAGTCCGCCAAGGACAAGTCGGGCGCCGCGTCGTGATTGCTATCAGTGACCCGTGGCGATGCTATCAAGAAAGGTCGTCAACATACTTGTTGAACATTTTAAAATTATATAAACTGTTACGAATGAAGGACATAAATTCCGATTAGATGTTATTAATGAAACATATCAATTCTAAAAGTTCATTTCATGGATAAAGTGGACCGTTTTAAAATTAATGATTTTCTACAATGTTATACGTGATTAAAGAAAAAGAAAGGGAAAATGTACCATGTTGATGATTAGATTAGAGAGCTGAGGTGTTTGTATACTGCCTATACTTACAAAGCAATTACAAATACATACATAAACACGACAATTTCTTACAAAAAGGACTGCAACAACGACATAAGCCGTACAACAATTAATTCTGAAGACAGTCTCAAACAATGACCGTACTTCAATTGGAATGAAGAAAGAGTTTACCAACAATTTGCAACCACGACAAGACCAGTTGGCGTGAAATGACAAATTTATTACCAGCTTGTCAGAACGACTAAAACAGCTTGTTACTTGCCTCCGCATGGAGTCCGCATTATTACAATGCGACTCCCTGGGGTGTCTAATTTGCCGGTAAATATGACTTGAAAGGTTGCCATTTCAAAGATCTCCGATAATCTTTGCTAAAGATCTGAAAAGAGATATGCCATATGTTCCTTGTGACCAATCGTTGAAATGTACTAGCAGTGTGAGATAAGATGCAAAGAAAAAGATACCACGTTCCTTGTGACCAATGGTTGAAACATACAAACGATGTGAGCTAAGATACAGAGAAAAAGATAATAATAAGTTCCTTGTGACCAAGAGAGATCGTTGAAATTTACTAGCAATGTGAGCTGAATTGCAAAGACAAAGATAATAAGTTCCTTGTGACCAATGGTTGAAACATACTAACGATGTGAGCTAAGATACAGAGAAAAAGATAATAATAAGTTCCTTGTGACCAAGAGAGATCGTTGAAATTTACTAGCAATGTGAGCTGAATTGCAAAGACAAAGATAATAAGTTCCTTGTCTTATGTGAGTTAGGATACAAAGAAAACGACAACACGTTCCTTGTGACCAATGGTGGAAATACACTAGCAACGTGAGCTGAGTTGAAAAGACAAAGATAATAAGTTCCTTGTGACCAATGGTTGAAATACACGAGCAATGTGAGCTGAATTGCAAAGACAAAGGTAATAAATTCTTTTTGACCAATTTGTTATACTAGCAATGGGAACTGCAAAGATAAAAGAAATGTTTTCTTTGTGCACACATTTCTAATAGAACATGCAGTCTCAAAGGCCTGCTTACTTTCTAAAAGCACACTCCTAATAGAACGTGTAGTATCTCAAACAGATAGAAAGAAGAGCTAGCTGTCTATCTCATAAAATCGTACAATTACACCAAGTTTTCTCTTTCGTAATAAGCCAGCTCGTTATCTATCCATCAGTCAATTACGTCCGGAGCCAGTTAAACACAGTCAATCGATTCGAACAGTTGGCTGGAACACAAAGTGAGTAGGTAAGAAACCAAGTTTAGCCGGGGGTCACAAAGAGACCGAACAAAAGTCAATCTAAGTGTAATCATATGTTCCGGTAGATGGTGAGTGTGTATTTATCTCAGAGGGTGTCGTGCCCTAGAGCCCATTAGCAGCCCTACATCCCATCAGGTTTAATTGTAGGTGTGGGCCTTATGTTAATCGACCGATCCGTACTGCTGGGTGGGTGTTAGGAGAGTAGCCTATTGATGTATTCTGTAGTCCTCGCTTCCTTACAGGATGTGAACGTCCGAGGACCTAGTTGATTTTTTTTTACCAACCTTCGTGAACTAGTCTTTCCTTCGCTGTGGATGGAGAGGTTCCTTTGTTTACAAAATACTGATAGGTTGACTTTGCCCAATAGTTTTGTACTGCATGAGTAAACCGTGCCGAGAAGTTGGCATATTTAGGAACGTACCCACAATATGTCACTTATTACCACAGTAAACTCCCCAAGACTTCGTCTTTGTCACTAACCTTAGTGCACACTAAGAACATTAAGTTCTTCTTTAAGTCGCATTCTTAAATTGCTCAACTTAATTTGTGAGTTGCTGTTCATTTTCAACAATGACACAACGTTTCACCTCCCGAACACATACGTATTATTAAATTAACGTTTTCATATATACGTATGTTTAGTTGACAACATTTTCTTAATTTATGACTAAAATACATTTTGTGTTGTAAATTTATCTTCATTAAATTCATTCATATATACTCAACGCATACAAAATTAGCTTAATATTTTCACCCAATTGATTACAAAGTAATAAAATTATATTTGCAAAGATATAATATTGATATAGTTTCATAATAATAGGTGTATAAACAATTATGGTATTAAATTAATTATATAATAATTGATATTGGTCCTTCTTCTCTGTTCAGAATGATACTCTATTAAGAAAAATACTATAATTTCGAGTTAGATACTTTAATTTCTGTAAATTGCTATTTATCTATAGCCAGGCATTTTGTGCCTCCTCCATTGTGCTCCTAAGCATGAGAAAAGCCCAAATTTGTTTGTCAACACTATTTATTCTGGGTGAAATTTATTCGTATATTCTACTTAGTACGAAATCAGAGCAGATCGTTTATTAGGTATACAACCGGTAAGCCCCCAAATAACTGAAGTCATTGTAGTTGACTTTACATTAACAACCCTGTGCCTGAGGCCCTCAACGCACGGATTGTAACGGGAGCAGGCCTCTCTCTCTAGTCACATCGACACAGTGTATGTAGTAATATCAAAGCTCAAAGGGATGAGAAATATACCACAATGAGTACAATTATGAATTTATATAAGTATTTGTAAAATATTAAAATTATTTTTGAAAATTAAATTCCCTTAGCTAATCAGCTATGTAAAAACACCAATACGGTGAGAATGTTATCAAAGTTTTTTAAAAAACTAACAATTATCGTTGGACCCAGTTATCTAAGGTCGATTGATTACTAAAGGAAAGGGTTATTTATTAATATTCTTTATCTAGATAAGAAAGTGACCCTTGAACGTTATTTAAATAACTTCATTCTGCTAATTGGCCCTGCCATACCTAAACCTCTCAGGTGTAACACTGGGGTCCATTGGACCCACTCAATGTTTTAATTCATATATTTTGTATTAAACATTCTTAAATACATACTTAACACCCATGTAAATTTAGTTAATCTTTTATTAACATTTTGTATTAGTTACTGAACTGATATTTTTTTAATTATCAGTCTGATAATCAGTTTTAATTGATATTAACTGATAATCAATATCAATTAGTTACTGAACTGCAATATTTTTAAATAACTGATTTTTTAATAAAAATATAACAAGTGTTTTATGATTATGAAAGCAAGACCACAAAGTTAGATTATTTTTGTTGTTAACTTTTCCTTCAAGTTTTATAACATATTATTTCTAGTTTTGTTAGGTTAAGTAAGACCACATATTTATATTTCAAAATTTTCACCACAATCATCGTATAGTAAATTTATTACTGATTTGTACTATACTATATATGATTTGTTATTTAAATTTTTATTAAATCACATATTTTGTTGAATGTTCGGAAACATACTTTTATTATTTAAAATCTGTATGTTTTTTAAAATCTTATATTACCGTACTATATTATGTATTGAGCTGAGGCACATTAAAGTATGTACCGTAGAGAACGCAGAGGAAATCCACATAAACAATAAAAACATTTCAAATTTAAAAAAAAACTAATTTTTCTTTTTTTCAAAATTACTACTTGGGGTCTGGTGAATCCCACCGTTCTAATTTGAAGTAGTAAAGTTATACGTGAAGGTTAAATATACAGAAGAGAACTAGTCAGTTATACTTATAAATTAGTGCAATAAAATAATGTTTTACCTCACTAACAAGCAACAGTGATAATATATCAAAGTGAAGTATGCATATTTAAAAGGAGTGAAGATGAGGGGGGGTAACTTGATAAATAGTAGACCTATGTATGGATGGAAAACAAACAAAAGTCAGGAATGACGGCTGTCAACACTCTTACACAGTTGGCTAAACAAACAAGGGGTGTATTTAACCCTCGAACCAACCTTTCTTGATGGGGGCCAGACTAATTTGGTCCTAGATAAATCTCCCTCAACGACTGTAGAGGAGAAAATATTAGCCAACAGTTAGGCACAAGAGACAGAGAACTAGGACGTTGACTGAACTCTCTGAACACCCACAGGTTTAATAATATTCTTGAACGACTGTGAAGATAAAAAAAAACCAGTCAACAGTCTGGTGCAAGTGATAGTCAACTAGCTTTTAGAATAAACTCTCTGAACTCTCAGTTTTACAAATTTTCTTGAACGACTGTGGAGGAGACAAAAACCAGTCAGCAGTCTGTTGCAAGTGATAGTCAACTAGATTGTAGACTGAACTCTCACAGTTTTATAAATATCCTTGATCGAGTGTGGAGGAGATAAAAACCTGTTAACAGTTTGGGCATGTGATAGTCAAGTAGCTTGTATACTGAACTCTCTGAACATCCACAGTTTTATCAATATCCTTCAATGACTGTGGAGGTGATAAAAACCTTTTAACAGTCTAGTGCAAGTGATAGCCAACTAGCATGTAGACTGAACTCTCTGAACACCCCCACAGTTTTATTCCTATCCTTGAATGACTGTAGAGAAGCAAATACCAGCCTAAAGTTGGGTGCAAAAGACAGTCAACTGGCCTGTAGACTAGAATATCTGATCTACTGAGTTCTATAAATTTCCCTGAACGGCTGTGGATGAGCAATTACCAGCCAACAGTTGGGTGCATAAGACACGTGTAACGTTATATATTTTCAAAGGGATTTTTATTTGTACATACAGGGCAGGTTAGGTTACTTTTCATTTGGAAGGTTGGCATAGTCGAGGGAAGTACGCCGGCCGGCCAATTGGACGCACTGTACTGGTTAGTTCTAAAGACGCCACCGGAGCGCGTCAGGATCCCATTGGGCTACAAAACTGCCGCCCGCTCTCAGGAGACTCAGGAGAGTCAGTTGTACGATGTGAAGAATAGTTACGGCAGATATTCAGCTAGTATTCAGCAAAGAACCAGGAAAAATAATTTTGAAATTAAGTATTGTTGAAGTCTTATTTTGCCTTGGCGAAATTGACGAAGAGTCAAGTTGTAAGTACATTTCAATTTCCTTTAGAGTTCCTGTTACCAACGAGGAGTTGGAGCGATAGTTATTGACATTACCAACGAAGAGTTGGGCCGATATAATTGATTTACATGTTATGTTTGGCGTTACCAACGAAGAGTTGGGCCGAGGGTTTTATAGTTTTTGGTAAAGTCTATATTGTAATGCACTTTTATCTAGCAGACAACGACAGAGAGTGGTAGAGTCTATATTATAATGCTCTTTTATCTAGCAGACACCGACAGAGAGTGGTAAAGTCTATATTGTAATGCTCTTTTATCTAGCAGACACCGACAGAGAGTGGTAGAGTCTATATTATAATGCTCTTTTAACTAGCAGACACCGACAGAGAGTGGTAAAGTCTATATTGTAATGCTCTTTTATCTAGCAGACACCGACAGAGAGTGGTAGAGTCTATATTATAATGCTCTTTTAACTAGCAGACACCGACAGAGAGTGGTAAAGTCTATATTGTAATGCACTTTTATCTAGCAGACACCGACAGAGAGTGGTAAAGTCTATATTGTAATGCTCTTTTATCTAGCAGACACCGACAGAGAGTGGTAGAGTCTATATTATAATGCTCTTTTATCTAGCAGACACCGACAGAGAGTGGTAAAGTCTATATTGTAATGCACTTTTATCTAGCAGACACCGACAGAGAGTGGTAGAGTCTATATTGTAATGCTCTTTTATCTAGCAGACACCGACAGAGAGTGGTAAAGTCTATATTGTAATGCACTTTTATCTAGCAGACACCGACAGAGAGTGGTAGAGTCTATATTATAATGCTCTTTTATCTAGCAGACACCGACAGAGAGTGGTAAAGTCTATATTGTAATGCACTTTTATCTGGCAGACACCGACAGAGAGTGGTAGAGTCTATATTATAATGCTCTTTTATCTAGCAGACACCGACAGAGAGTGGTAAAGTCTATATTGTAATGCTCTTTTGTCTAGCAGACACCGACAGAGAGTGGTAAAGTCTATATTGTAATGCACTTTTATCTAGCAGACACCGACAGAGAGTGGTAGAGTCTATATTATAATGCTCTTTTATCTAGCAGACACCGACAGAGAGTGGTAAAGTCTATATTGTAATGCACTTTTATCTAGCAGACACCGACAGAGAGTGGTAGAGTCTATATTATAATGCTCTTTTATCTAGCAGACACCGACAGAGAGTGGAAAAGTCTATATTGTAATGCTCTTATATCTAGCAGACACCGACAGAGAGTCGGTACAGGATGTATAATATCATGTTTTGTCAGTTTTACCCTGCATTTAATAATTGGTTTTTCATTGTTCTATCAATTACTTTACACTTAAGTTTTGTATAGATTGAATACTGCTGTAATACAGTAATTGTATTGTCCATGTGATAACGGACGAAAGGATAGGCTAAGCACCTTCAGTGCGATTTATAAAATTTACCAAACTTTTTAAGCTAACTTGCCTTTTATATCTTGCAGTTCCAACGAAGAGTTGGAAGTAAAGTACAATAGAGCCACATTTTTCCAAATTACAGTGAGCTGTGATGATAGCATAATAGGTTTCAATACCCTGAAACCGAGCCAATTCTGAGCCCATTAGAACTTGATAAGAGTAGAACGAATTTATTTGTTAAGAACCGTTGGAATCTCACCCAGCTCTAGAAGGCTGAGGTCTATTATCTAGGAGCAGTAACAAGTCCACTGGTTTTATTAAAAACCTGAACATTAGGTGGAAAAGTACCGTTAGCTTGCTGACTCTAATCTCTGAACAACCCCCCAACGACTGTGGAGGAAGAAATACCGTTACACGATACTAGCTTGTTGACTCTAATCTCTGAACAACCCCCCAACGACTGTGGAGGAAGAAATACCGTTACACGATACTAGCTTGTTGACTCTAATCTCTGAACAACTCCCCAATTACTGTGGAGGAAGAAATACCACGCTTGTTTTACGAGCAACATTTTAGAAAACCTGCATTAACTGCTTTTACTTCAATATTAAATGTTTTAAATGCATACTGTTATTTTATAATGTCAGGCAGTGTGAAGCCACGAGCAGCGTTCAGCAAGTATGACAGTGTTGGCTCAGAGTTATTGTAAAGGTTGGCCACTGCGCTACCAGTCATGTCACATTCCTCCACTCGTCAGACGATTGTCATGTAAATTGTGTCCGCGTGTCATTCCTTGCCATGTCGATAGGAGATACTGTGACACATTCACAGCCCCTGTATCACGTGTCAGATGGTTGAAGGAGCAATGTTCAGCAAGTATGACAGAGTTGGCTCAGAGTTATTGTAAAGATTGGCCACTGCGTTACCAGTCATGTCACTTTCCTCCACTCGTCAGACGATTGTCATGTAAATTGTGTCCGCATGTCATTCCTTGCCATGTCGATAGGAGATAATGTGACACGTGCACGGCCCCTGTATCACGTGTCAGATGGTTGAAGGCAAGTATGACAGAGTTGGCTCAGAGTTATTGTAAAGATTGGCCACTGCGTTACCAGTCATGTCACTTTCCTCCACTCGTCAGACGATTGTCATGTAAATTGTGTCCACGTGTCATTCCTTGCCATGTCGACAGGAGATAATGTGACACGTGCACGGCCCCTGTATCACGTGTCAGATGGTTGAAGGAGCAGCTTTAACCAAGTGTTGGCTTAGAGTTATTGTAAAGGTTGGCCACTGCGCTACCAGTCATGTCACATTCCTCCACTCGTCAGACGATTGTCATGTAAATTGTGTCCGCGTGTCATTCCTTGCCATGTCGATAGGAGATACTGTGACACATGCACAGCCCCTGTATCACGTGTCAGATGGTTGAAGGAGCAGCTTTCACCAAGTATGACAGTGTTGGCTCAGAGTTATTGTAAAGGTTGGCCACTGCGCTACCAGTCATGTCACATGCCTCCACTCGTCAGGCAATTGTGATGTAAATTGTGTCCGCTTGTCATTCCTTGCCATGTCGACAGGAGATACTGTGACACGTGCACGGCCCCTGTATCAGATGGTTAAAGGAGCAGCTTTCAGCAAGTATGACAGTGTTGGCTCAGAGTTATTGTAAATGCCGGCCATTGCGCTACCAGTCTTGTCACATGCCTCCACTTGTCAGGCAATTGTGATGTAAATTGTGTCCGCGTGTCATTCCCTGTCATGTGGATTGATTTGTGTGTGTGTCTTCTATTACTTATGTAGACCAGTGAAATATTGATAATGTCTTTCGTAAACAATCAAGTAAAATTTGTATTTATGTATATTATCCTTACAAGTATTATCGTTGTCATATTTAGGCAGCAAAAGACCATTTACTTTTAAGTTTTTTGAAAAACGTTATTGAACTTTGTTAGAATGTTCTGAACTATCAAAAATAAAGCGTCACAAAACATAAGTCAATGCAATACAATACTTATGTAGCAATTGCTTTAGGTACAATACTAATACTATTTAGGTGACTGTTTGCTATTTTTGTCAACATCAAATAGGCTATTTAAAGTGTTACCATTCGGTTGTATATGTATAAATATAGAAAAAAGAATTATAACATTTATTTTGTTTTCTTTCAGAGTTTTTATATAGCAGCTTAAGCATATTATCATTGTTGTAGTTTTATTAGTTTTGAAAGTTCTCAGCTTGTTTAAATGAACGTTATGTTTAAAATAAATTAGGCCTACCTTATTTTTGTTTCTCTAGCAATATTAATTTTTAAATGTTGGTTTGCATACACATTGTTACGGTCCAACAGGGTCCGAAATACATAAGGCAACTAACTCTTCTGGTTACTAACTCGTCTGGCTACTAACACTTCTGGCTACTAACACTTCTGGCTACTGACACTTCTGGCTACTGACACTTCTGGCTACTAACTCTTCTGGCTACTAACACTTCTGGCTACTGACACTTCTGGTTACTAACTCGTCTGGCTACTAACACTTCTGGCTACTAACACTTCTGGCTACTGACACTTCTGGCTACTGACACTTCTGGCTACTAACTCTTCTGGCTACTAACACTTCTGGCTACTGACACTTCTGGTTACTAACTCGTCTGGCTACTAACACTTCTGGCTACTAACACTTCTGGCTACTGACACTTCTGGCTACTAACTCTTCTGGCTACTAACACTTCTGGTTACTAACACTTCTGGTTACTAACACTTCTGGCTACTAACACTTCTGGCTACTGACACTTCTGGCTACTAACTCTTCTGGCTACTAACTCTTCTGGTTACTAACACTTCTGGCTATTAACTCTTCTGACTACTAACACTTCTGGCTACTAACACTTCTGGCTACTAACTCTTCTGGTTACTAACACTTCTGGCTATTAACTCTTCTGGCTACTAACTCTTCTGGTTACTAACACTTCTGGCTACTAACACTTCTGGCTACTAACACTTCTGGCTACTAACACTTCTGGCTACTAACACTTCTGACTACTAACACTTCTGGCTACTAACACTTCTGGCTACTAACTCTTCTGGCTACTAACTCTTCTGGCTACTAACACTTCTGGCTACTAACACTTCTGGCTACTAACACTTCTGGCTACTAACACTTCTGGCTACTAACACTTCTGACTACTAACACTTCTGGCTACTAACACTTCTGGCTACTAACACTTCTGGCTACTAACACTTCTGGCTACTAACACTTCTGGCTACTAACTCTTCTGGCTACTAACACTTCTGACTACTAACACTTCTGGCTACTAACACTTCTGGCTACTAACACTTCTGGCTACTAACACTTCTGGCTACTAACACTTCTGGCTACTAACACTTCTGGCTACTAACACTTCTGACTACTAACACTTCTGGCTATTAACTCTTCTGACTACTAACACTTCTGGCTACTAACACTTCTGGCTACTAACACTTCTGGCTACTAACTCTTCTGGTTACTAACACTTCTGGCTATTAACTCTTCTGGCTACTAACTCTTCTGGTTACTAACACTTCTGGCTACTAACACTTCTGACTACTAACACTTCTGGCTACTAACACTTCTGGCTACTAACACTTCTGACTACTAACACTTCTGGCTACTAACACTTCTGGCTACTAACACTTCTGACTACTAACACTTCTGGCTACTAACACTTCTGGCTACTAACACTTCTGACTACTAACACTTCTGGCTACTAACACTTCTGGCTACTAACACTTCTGACTACTAACACTTCTGGCTACTAACACTTCTGACTACTAACACTTCTGACTACTAACACTTCTGGCTACTAACACTTCTGTTTAATGTAGTTATTTACATACTCTAAATAACTACATTAAACACTAGGAGTACTGTATTTCCATACAAACAACAATTTAACTTACAAACAATATTTACAAACTTTACTAAATAGACACTGTTTTGATCTTGAGATATTTACAACAAATGATGTGACATATCACACTCTAGTCTGTGTTTACAATATCTGCCACTGCTAGGTGTACTGTCACAATTAAACACTGTCACTTCCACTGGAATTGACTCTGCCATTCTGACACCATATGCTCGACTACTAAGTTCTTTAAACTTTCCAAATTATTATGGAAGGGGGATCTAACAGAGCTACTAAATCATTTAGTAGCCCTGAGATCTAGGCCCTTCTAGGCGCCAATTCAGGAAGAGTGTGCCATTCTAACCTTCCTGAAAGAACTGGATTTGTCCCACCGGCAGGTGGTGCCGATGATGATTGCCGTGATCCGTAACAATATACTCGTACATAACTTACTTTATATGACAAGTACTTATTTTTACTCATTCGGTGATTAAAATTGTCAGTTTATTTTTAATCTATTGAAGAACAAACAACAAACATGGCTTACTGTTATGAACTATCGTCATATACTTAACTAAAATCAAAACTTCATGTGAGACTTTTCGGAAATAAAATTGATACAATTAAAAATAATATGGACATTGCATTTATTTTGAACAGTACTATGTTTTTATAATAACGAAGAAAAAAATCCTTGTAGCAACCTACAGTGCTCACAGTTATGCTTTTGTTTCGAAATAACTCTAACCCCGAAGTGCTCTACGACCAATAATGGCAGATGATATGTGAAAGTGATCCTGTTCATGCCCATTGTTCTCCCGATACGATCGTATAAAGAACGCTTTAAAGCGGTGTCTTTGCCTTTCACTCGTGAAAGTCCAGCGTGGCGTAAAGGTTGAGTGAAGTGTTATGTCTTTCAAATACGACTAATCACTTTATCGGAATTTCTTTATCTCGGGTATGCCAAATAATAAAGAAGTTGTTTTATAGCTCTAAATATTATGTGAGTCACTGGAAAAATAACTAAGAAAGAGATTTGGAATGTGTTACCTGTGGAACAGAACATGGACAGTTAGGAAAGAGGACATAGAATACCAGGGGCTATGGAGGAGGATGGAAAGTAAAATATGAAGATAAGGTGACTAATGAGGCAGCATTGAAATGAGTTTAAAAGGAAAGGCGAATAGTTAATAAAAGATAACGGTGGAGAGTAGAAGAAGGCAAGGAAGAAGAAGATTCCAATTGTTGTATGGTATAAATAAAGAATGGAAAAGGATACTGGATGGGATACATAGGCGTTACAGGACAGGAGCATGGAAAATATTTTCTGAAAACCTGCTATGAGGGAGAAATACCAAAGATGAAGATGATGAATATACATTAAATACTTAACATTAAATTTTCAAACTTGCTGTACATGGACTGCAAGACTGATGAATTATCTTTATAGAATCAACCAGCAAGTACAAAATCTGTATTTTTATAGCTTTCTTTCTCTTACAAGTGGATCTTTCTCTTTAACTCGGAGGTTTCTCTTTACTAAAACTATTCGAAAGTTCGGACCTGTTGCGATGTCTTCTGATATTTCGGTATTTTGAAGCCACGAACAGCATGTAACTAGGGAAGTTTCTTCTAAAGTGGGAAGATCGGAATCTGCCGCCAAAAGACATTCAACAGGGTAATATACAGGGTGTCTCCGAACTATCCAGAAAGGTTTTTAGGTACTGTATTATTCATGAACCAAAATTGAACAAAATTATCACACTGAAACTTTCAAAAACTCGATATTTTCCCATACAGCCATAGTTGTTTTACTTGACATTTTTAATTTAAGAACGGAATTATAATGAATTGAAATTTGGTATTTGGCTTATATAAATAAGTAGAAATAGCTGTTGATAAATGCTTCCCGAATTTATATTTTTTGTTAATATGTCTGAAACTGTTATACGAGTTGGTCCAGATATAGTTATCCAAATTCAAGGCACGCTTTTAATTTCTACATATGAACACATTAATCAGACAAGCACTTAAGATTTTATAATCAAGAGAAAAAGTTTCGAGTTGGAATTATCTTTATTTTTCATTAATTTACATTGACATACAATTTAATTATCATCATAACAACTTACTAGCAACATCGGGTATATTTCAATTTAGGCACCGCTTCACTTTACAAAAACACGTAATAATGAATGTATTTTAAAGTGTCATTTGATAGTTGAAGTCCTATTCTAATGAACCATAACATTATTTTATGAAACCTTGAGTATTTTAAAAATGTTATTTACAGTTAAATATGAGAGTTTTCAAATTTTATTGTGTGCCTAGATACTGTATAATAACCCAAAAATTAAAGTATTTTTAACGTTTAACAGAGAGTTTTAAATCCACACTAAAAATCAGTAATGTTTACACCATCATAAACTTGATAAATAGCTGCTATATGTACACAGTGATAATAGAAAATCGTTGGACATTTTAGAACGGATTTCTGGGAATTTATTAAATTCTGATATTTTTCCCATCGTAAAATGTTAATATTTGGCCTTCAAGTTTTAAAATAAATCTGAGTAAGTTTTCTTATCGCCATCAGTTATTTCTTATCGAGAAATTTCGTAGGAACCGATTCGCTTACGGAATGAATTATATAGATATATTAGAAGTAGATAGCTCTACTAGTATATATAACATATATATAAGAACAGTTTCATATTGAAACAAGTTCAGTTAGTGTCGTATGAGAAGGTAGAACTATTGCCGACTACCATGGAACGGATGTTCCTGGAGGTCTTTCACCTCGCATGGCTGTGGGAGAACAGACGATATCCCAGGTCAGCAGGCGACATGCGGACAGATGTAAACATCGACCATCACAAGGCGAGATAAACACATCAGTGACGCAGGGTTGCCAGGTCTGTACACTCTGGGAGAACAGACGATATCCCAGGTCAGCAGGTGACATGCGGACTGATATAAACACCGACTATCAAAAGGCGAGATAAACACATCAGTGACGCAGGGTTGCCACGTCTGCACACTCTGGGAGAACAGACGATATCCCAGGTCAGCAGGCGACATGCGGACAGATGTAAACACCGACCATCAAAAGGCGAGATAAACACATCAGTGACGCAGGGTTGCCACGTCTGTACACTCTGGGAGAACAGACGATATCCCAGGTCAGCAGGTGACATGCGGACTGATGTAAACACCGACCATCAAAAGGCGAGATAAACACATCAGTGACGCAGGGTTGCCACGTCTGCACACTCTGGGAGAACAGACGATATCCCAGGTCAGCAGGCGACATGCGGACAGATGTAAACACCGACCATCAAAAGGCGAGATAAACACATCAGTGACGCAGGGTTGCCACGTCTGCACACTCTGGGAGAACAGACGATATCCCAGGTCAGCAGGCGACATGCGGACAGATGTAAACACCGACCATCACAAGGCGAGATAAACACATCAGTGACGCAGGGTTGCCAGGTCTGTACACTCTGGGAGAACAGACGATATCCCAGGTCAGTAGGCGACATGCGGACAGATGTAAACACCGACCATCAAAAGGCGAGATAAACACATCAGTGACGCAGGGTTGCCAGGTCTGTACACTCTGGGAGAACAGACGATATCCCAGGTCAGCAGGTGACATGCGGACTGATGTAAACACCGACCATCAAAAGGCGAGATAAACACATCAGTGACGCAGGGTTGCCAGGTCTGTACACTCTGGGAGAACAGACGATATCCCAGGTCAGCAGGCGAGATGCGGACAGATGTAAACACCGACCATCACAAGGTGAGATAAACACATCAGTGACGCAGGGTTGCCAGGTCTGTACACTCTGGGAGAACAGACGATATCCCAGGTCAGCAGGTGACATGCGAACAGATGTAAACACCGACCATCACAAGGCGAGATAAACACATCAGTGACGCAGGGTTGCCAGGTCTGTACACTCTGGGAGAACAGACGATATCTCAGGTCAGCAGGTGACATGCGGACTGATGTAAACACCGACCATCAAAAGGCGAGATAAACACATCAGTGACGCAGGGTTGCCACGTCTGCACACTCTGGGAGAACAGACGATATCCCAGGTCAGCAGGTGACATGCGGACAGATGTAAACACCGACCATCACAAGGCGAGATAAACACATCAGTGACGCAGGGTTGCCAGGTCTGTACACTCTGGGAGAACAGACAATATCCCAGGTCAGCAGGCGAGATGCGGACAGATGTAAACACCGACCATCACAAGGTGAGATAAACACATCAGTGACGCAGGGTTGCCAGGTCTGTACACTCTGGGAGAACAGACGATATCCCAGGTCAGCAGGCGAGATGCGGACAGATGTAAACACCGACCATCAACAAGGCGAGATAAACACATCAGTGACGCAGGGTTGCCAGGTCTGTACACTCTGGGAGAACAGACGATATCCCAGGTCAGCAGGCGAGATGCGGACAGATGAAAACACCGACCATCAAAAGGCGAGATAAACACATCAGTGACGCAGGGTTGCCAGGTCTGTACACTCTGGGAGAACAGACGATATCCCAGGTCAGCAGGTGACATGCGGACTGATGTAAACACCGACCATCAAAAGGCGAGATAAACACATCAGTGACGCAGGGTTGCCAGGTCTGTACACTCTGGGAGAACAGACGATATCCCAGGTCAGCAGGCGAGATGCGGGCAGATGTAAACACCGACCATCAAAAGGCGAGATAAACACATCAGTGACGCAGGGTTGCCAGGTCTGTACACTCTGGGAGAACAGACGATATCCCAGGTCAGCAGGCGAGATGCGGACAGATGTAAACACCGACCATCACAAGGTGAGATAAACACATCAGTGACGCAGGGTTGCCAGGTCTGTACACTCTGGGAGAACAGACGATATCCCAGGTCAGCAAGTGACATGCGGACAGATGTAAACACCGACCATCACAAGGCGAGATAAACACATCAGTGACGCAGGGTTGCCAGGTCTGTACACTCTGGGAGAACAGACGATATCCCAGGTCAGCAGGTGACATGCGGACTGATGTAAACACCGACCATCAAAAGGCGAGATAAACACATCAGTGACGCAGGGTTGCCACGTCTGCACACTCTGGGAGAACAGACGATATCCCAGGTCAGCAGGTGACATGCGGACAGATGTAAACACCGACCATCACAAGGCGAGATAAACACATCAGTGACGCAGGGTTGCCAGGTCTGTACACTCTGGGAGAACAGACGATATCCCAGGTCAGCAGGCGAGATGCGGACAGATGTAAACACCGACCATCACAAGGTGAGATAAACACATCAGTGACGCAGGGTTGCCAGGTCTGTACACTCTGGGAGAACAGACGATATCCCAGGTCAGCAGGCGAGATGCGGACAGATGTAAACACCGACCATCAACAAGGCGAGATAAACACATCAGTGACGCAGGGTTGCCAGGTCTGTACACTCTGGGTGAACAGACGATATCCCAGGTCAGCAGGCGAGATGCGGACAGATGTAAACACCGACCATCAAAAGGCGAGATAAACACATCAGTGACGCAGGGTTGCCAGGTCTGTACACTCTGGGAGAACAGACGATATCCCAGGTCAGCAGGTGACATGCGGACTGATGTAAACACCGACCATCAAAAGGCGAGATAAACACATCAGTGACGCAGGGTTGCCAGGTCTGTACACTCTGGGAGAACAGACGATATCCCAGGTCAGCAGGCGAGATGCGGACAGATGTAAACACCGACCATCAACAAGGCGAGATAAACACATCAGTGACGCAGGGTTGCCAGGTCTGTACACTCTGGGAGAACAGACGATATCCCAGGTCAGCAGGCGAGATGCGGGCAGATGTAAACACCGACCATCAAAAGGCGAGATAAACACATCAGTGACGCAGGGTTGCCAGGTCTGTACACTCTGGGAGAACAGACGATATCCCAGGTCAGCAGGCGAGATGCGGACAGATGTAAACACCGACCATCACAAGGTGAGATAAACACATCAGTGACGCAGGGTTGCCAGGTCTGTACACTCTGGGAGAACAGACGATATCCCAGGTCAGCAGTTGACATGCGGACAGATGTAAACACCGACCATCAAAAGGCGAGATAAACACATCAGTGACGCAGGGTTGCCACGTCTGCACACTCTGGGAGAACAGACGATATCCCAGGTCAGCAGGCGACATGCGGACAGATGTAAACACCGACCATCAACAAGGCGAGATAAACATCAGTGACGCAGGGTTGCCAGGTCTGGGAATTTATCCTCAAATTGAGGATTTATATGCTTCTAGCAACGCTATTGAGGAAAAGTTGGAGATTTGGAATATTTGGAGATTTATTGAGGATTTTTTAGAAAATATAATTATGCACTATGTATGTTTATATAGTTAATTTTGAAAATATAATGATCAAAGTGAACAAATATAAATTCAGTGACAATGAAACACCCTACACATATGCAGTTGTGGGTCTTATTTAGTCTATTTATAAACACACAGCATCTGTTTATAAACAATATGCAGTATCACATTTGGTCGTCTGTCTTGATGTGGTTTCTACGAAACACAAACGTTTGAGCCTACGTGTTCTCTCTGGTGCCATACGTAACACAGTCAGCATTTCTCTTTCGTTCTCTCTCATTATTCCATATAGATAGGTAATTTGGGGATTTTTATATTTAGGGACCTGGCAATACTACAGTGACGTCCGGGGCTCATGACGAAGTGCAAGAAAAACACGCTGTGCCTGTATGATACTGACACATTAGCAGTTCATGAAGTTGAGTTTAGTGTGCTAAAAATCAAATCAAGTTTACTGTTTTAAAACAAAAATTGCATAATAATTGTCCTACATAGTAAAACAAATAAAAATTAGTCATATTTACGAATACGATAGCAACTGTAAACTAAAAGCAAAGAAACTTCAAGTTATCATTCAAAAGGTTAGCTAATGAATAATATTCTTTATTCAGCAACAGAGCTTTTAATACTTTACTAAATTTATTAATATTTTGTTCAGCCTTAAGAAAATTTGACAGTTTATCATATAACTTCATACAGTTATAATTGGAATGACTGTGATAAAATGTTCTGTGATGCTGAGGGACTATCAGATCTCGTCAATTCCTAAAAAAGATTTAAAAAAATAAAAGATTAAAGATATGTGAATAATAACGTTTATATTAGTCAGAAAGTTCTTCAATCAAAAATACACTTCTCCCTCAAACATTCACCTAAACGGAGAGTTCATAGAGAAGATGATAATAGAAACTTCCACAATTGCGGATAAGAACATTTCTTTATTTCAGTATAGTAACAATCTAAGTAGAATGAAGGTTGTGCTGTTTAGTTTGTGGCGAAGTTTATCAATATAGCATTAAGAAAACATTCATATCAATAACCAAGCCCAAAAAAATACTAGTTACAACAGAACAAATTGAAAAAAATCATCACTTGGAATACTAGATCAATTAAGGTATACAATTCAATTATAAAAGCAACAAAAGGTAGTTAATTTGTAATTGAACATCTTAAATTTATTTATATTGGGTATCGCAAATAATGAAATTGTTCTATAGCTCTAAGTATATTATGGGCCACTGAAAAAAAGAACTAAGAAAGAGATTAATGAAATGTTTCATTTGGAGTGTCTTGATCTGTGTAACAGAACATGGACAGTAAGAAAAGAAGACAAGAAGACTAGGGGCAATGGAAATGTGGCTATGAAGTAGAGTGGAAGGTGTAAAATATGAAAATATGAAGATAAGATCACTAATGAGGCAGTATTGAAAGAGTTTTAAAGGAAAGGCAAATATTTATTAAAAGAGAATGGTGGAGGGTAGAAGAAAGCGAGGAATAAGAAGATGCCAATTGTTGGATGGTGTACAGAATGGAAAAGGATACTGGGTGGGATACACAGGCGTTACAGGACAGGAGCATGGAACATATTTCCTGAAAACCTGCTATGAGGGAGAAATACCAATGATGAAGATACATGAAATACTTAACATTGTTAAACTTGCTGTACATGGACTGCAAGACTGATGAATTATCTTTATAGAATCAACCAGCAAGTACCAAATATGTATTTTTATAGCTTTCTTTCCCTTACAAGTGGATCTTTATCTGTAACTCGGAGGTTTCTCTTTACTAAAACTATTCCAAAGTTCGGACCTGTTGCGATGTCTTCTGATATTTCGGTATTTTAAAGCCACGAACGGAATGTAACTAGGGAACTTTCTTCTAAAGTGGGAAGATAGGAATCTGCCGCCAAAAGACATTCAGCAGAGTAATATACAGGGTGTCTCCGAACTCTCCACAAAGGTATTTAGGTAATGTATTAATCATGGACCAGAGATGAACGAAAATATCATATTGAAACGTTACAAAACTCGGTATTTTCCCATACAGCCAAAATTTTTTTACCTAACCTTTTTAATTTAAGAACGGAATTTCAAAACAGATTGAAATTTGCTACTACCCTTACAACCCAAATATCTAACTTAAGGGAAAATAATGTTTTCCAATGTTTATTTTGGAATACAATTAATAGTGTAAGCCTACGATTTATATTTTTTAAAGATATATACAGTGCACAAATATGTTCTTAGGCATAACATTTTACATGAATATCTACTTAGACTAGTAACTGATATCAGCACCACAACTACAATTTGTGCAGAGATTAATATTTACTAGGTATCTGAATTAGCAAATAAATCTTTAATAAAATTCAGGGCCCCAAAAGGCAGAGCCTGGTTTAGGGTTCATTCAAACAAATGTTCAATATTTAGAACGCAAGAAATTATATTTAATAAATAACAAATGTATCCAAATTAACTAAACAATTATTAGCACGAGTTAAGAACATTGGTTTACAAACAATAAAATAACTAAACAATTACTGTATTAGCACGAGTTAAGAACATTGGTTTACAAACAATAAAATAACTAAACAATTACTGTATTAGCATGAGTTAAGAACATTGGTTTACAAACAATAAAATAACTAAACAATTACTGTATTAGCATGAGTTAAGAAAATTGGTTTACAAACAATAAAATAGGCCTAACTAAACAATTACTGTATTAGCATGAGTTAAGAACATTGGTTTACAAACAATAAAATAACTAAACAATTACTGTATTAGCATGAGTTAAGAACATTGGTTTACAAACAATAAAATAACTAAACAATTACTGTATTAGCACGAGTTAAGAACATTGGTTTACAAACAATAAAATAACTAAACAATTACTGTATTAGCACGAGTTAAGAACATTGGTTTACAAACAATAAAATAACTAAACAATTACTGTATTAGCATGAGTTAAGAAAATTGGTTTACAAACAATAAAATAACTAAACAATTATTAGCATGAGTTAAGAACATTGGTTTACAAACAATAAAATAACTAAACAATTACTGTATTAGCATGAGTTAAGAACATTGGTTTACAAACAATAAAATAACTAAACAATTACTGTATTAGCACGAGTTAAGAACATTGGTTTACAAACAATAAAATAACTAAACAATTACTGTATTAGCACGAGTTAAGAACATTGGTTTACAAACAATAAAATAACTAAACAATTACTGTATTAGCATGAGTTAAGAACATTGGTTTACAAACAATAAAATAACTAAACAATTACTGTATTAGCATGAGTTAAGAACATTGGTTTACAAACAATAAAATAACTAAACAATTACTGTATTAGCATGAGTTAAGAACATTGGTTTACAAACAATAAAATAACTAAACAATTACTGTATTAGCATGAGTTAAGAACATTGGTTTACAAACAATAAAATAACTAAACAATTACTGTATTAGCACGAGTTAAGAACATTGGTTTACAAACAATAAAATAACTAAACAATTACTGTATTAGCATGAGTTAAGAACATTGGTTTACAAACAATAAAATATTTAAACAATTACTGTATTAGCATGAGTTAAGAACATTGGTTTACAAACAATAAAATAACTAAACAATTACTGTATTAGCATGAGTTAAGAACATTGGTTTACAAACAATAAAATAACTAAACAATTACTGTATTAGCATGAGTTAAGAACATTGGTTTACAAACAATAAAATAACTAAACAATTACTGTATTAGCACGAGTTAAGAACATTGGTTTACAAACAATAAAATAACTAAACAATTACTGTATTAGCATGAGTTAAGAACATTGGTTTACAAACAATAAAATAACTAAACAATTACTGTATTAGCATGAGTTAAGAACATTGGTTTACAAACAATAAAATAACTAAACAATTACTGTATTAGCATGAGTTAAGAACATTGGTTTACAAACAATAAAATAACTAAACAATTACTGTATTAGCACGAGTTAAGAACATTGGTTTACAAACAATAAAATAACTAAACAATTACTGTATTAGCACGAGTTAAGAACATTGGTTTACAAACAATAAAATAACTAAACAATTACTGTATTAGCACGAGTTAAGAACATTGGTTTACAAACAATAAAATAACTAAACAATTACTGTATTAGCACGAGTTAAGAACATTGGATTACAAACAATAAAATAACTAAACAATTATTAGCACGAGTTAAGAACATTGGTTTACAAACAATAAAATAACTAAACAATTATTAGCATGAGTTAAGAACATTGGTTTACAAACAATAAAATAACTAAACAATTATTAGCACGAGTTAAGAACATTGGTTTACAAACAATAAAATAACTAAACAATTATTAGCACGAGTTAAGAACATTGGTTTACAAACAATAAAATAACTAAACAATTATTAGCATGAGTTTAGAACATTGGTTTACAAACAATAAAATAACTAAACAATTACTGTATTAGCATGAGTTAAGAACATTGGTTTACAAACAATAAAATCTTGCCAAAGTATAATCATTGATGTCTCAAACTATCAGCTGTTTTGTGGTCTATTGTGGAACGCTAGTGTAGTCCCATGTAAATGTAATGCAGTTTAAACCAGCTGTAGAGGCAGACTTCACTAACTAAATATAAAATAATTGGCAAAGTTAATTGTTCTTATTATGTTAGATCTATATTGTAGGTGCATATTGTAGCCTATAATCGAGGGTATTGTAGTGGTTGTTTTTGAAAAATAAGTAACAATATGTAGGTACTATTTACCATTAGAATAAATGAAATAGGCTAGACTTAAAAGGTCTAGCTGATGTTGACTAACTTATTTCGCGTAATGTAATAACAATAAACTTTTTACACCATGCTCAAAACCTTATCCTTTTATTGATCTACTGTAAAATAAAATTTTAAATAAATATAAAAGATTATTTATGAATTAATCCTAAAAAATCCTAGGAAAGTTAAAAAATAAAATGGCCGAAGCACGTGTAATTGCATTTTCCAACTGCTGAAATGTCGATGTAACAGATCTTCCCATTGCCCTGCTTTGACTCATTAGGAAGACAAAGCGGTAAATTGCTGTGGTAACCACGAAATAAGGAAAAGCAGTCACCACAACCACAATCTCGAGACTCCACAATCTTACGTCAGAGATACTTACAATTACTGATAAGAACGATATTTACCTCCCAGACAGAAAGTTTACAAACAGTGGTGACGAGAATGTGAATGGAAAACAAGGAAAGTGCAGAGTTCATTGTCTAATTATTTACCAGATCAACAAAATGTATTTATTACTATTGTAATCAAGTAAATATATGCTGCACGATTGGTTTCAGCTCGGTTTAATGTTATGTCTTTGTATGGCTCACTTCCACATAATCATGTTATTACCCATTTAACTAACGTAATAATGAACACAAATTTACATCACAACTTGTTTGGAATTTGGAACAAATTTCATAAATATTTTGTGTAGATAAATTAAATTCTGATATATGAGAGTTATATCTCTATCCTAGTTGACAACAATGCCATAAACGTGGCATACATTTACATGACATACAATTACATCACAATTTTATATTGTCGTTTAAGTGTTGGTCAGTTGTTAAGGGTGTTCGATCGAAAATTAATTTTTGAAATTTCTTTGAATACAATTGTTAGTATCCATGTAAGTAATAAATGTGCTATGGGAAAAATTCTTAACATTTTCTTTATGCAGATATGGCTGTCAAAAGCGACTAATGGCCTTTTTAATGCATAACTCATGAACAAACCTTATGATATATTTTATTAACAATTTGAGAATACAGTGGACAAGAGATACTAACCAACCACCATTTTTTAAATAAAATCTAAAAAAGCTATATTTTTAAAGATTTTATAGTAAATATAAAAAAATTTATTTTTTGTTTAAAGTCAGATTGTGTTTTACGTAAATAAAACTCACTTGGATCATTCGGCCCCTTCAATCGTTTCCTTCAATCAGTGCGGTCAAAAACCGTATCGGGAGATCAGCCCCGCCACCACTACCAACAACAACAGTTTCGTCATTCGAAGCTGAACAGAAAACATTGTTTCGTGAGTACGTGGCAGCAGGCAGCTTGCCGTTCCGACAAGTGGATCTGCCCGGAGCGGACAAGACATGTGCTGCCCTGTGCCCGTAGGTGTTAGTGATGGTCGGACATGTCTCACTAGCCTGACACAGAGATATGTCCGGATCAGACAGGACTTGTGCTGCCCTATGTCCAGAGGTGGTGTTGATGCCAGACACGTGTCGCTGACTTGTGCTGCCCTATGTCCAGAGGTGGTGTTGATGCCAGACACGTGTCGCTAATCCAACACGTAGATATGGCCGGATCAGACAGGACTTCTGCTGCGGCCAGAGGTGCTGCTGCGGCCAGACACGTGTGAGAGCTTGTGATGCCTTATGCTCGGAGGTGCTGCTGCCATCAGACACGTGTGAGGGCTCGTGATGCCTTGTGCCCGGAGGTGCTGCTGCGGTCGGACACGTGTGATGAAAGTGATCCTCGTCATAATCCTGTCTGTTTACATTCGATTGTGGAGTGAGAAGGCTTTCTTTTGACCTCCACTTTCAAGATCAATCTACCTATGAAACCAACCTTTTTTTAGACGTTGATCGACAAAACTTTTCCCGACTCAAATCGAATACCGGGGTGTGTTAATAGTGAGCGGAATATTTGAAAGAAAATTAATTATCCCATAGGGCCCAACTAGAATTAGCTCGATGGTTTGGACCGTTGTTCCATAACGACGTTATAACACACAATAAAAATGCCACTGGCTTAGAGAAAAAAAAAATTGTTCACCGAGAATCATGCGTTTAGGAAAATTGAATGAAGGTGCCGAGAATTACGTTTGTAAGGAGAGTGTAAAAGGAGGCTGATGGAGAGCCGTGTAAACTCCTTTTTATTGGAAAATGCGGAATGAGCCATTACTAATCACGTCTACACATTTGTATGTATTCAAAGAGAATGGGTAATTACCTGAGATAAATTTGTGTACAGAGTACGTTTATGTATATTGATGAGAGGTTTCATGATGTATTTACGTAATATATTCATTAATGATTTGTGACTAAGTAATTTCCATCATAAAAAAAATAAAAATAAAAAACACAAAATAAAATATCCTTCTAAAACGTATTCAAATTTATCTCTTCTGTAGCTGTCTCAGATATCGATGCCAAATGGTTTTTTTATATAATTATGTTTTGATAAACTATGTCAAAACATAGACACAAATGAGTCAAAACTCAAAAAAGTTATATTTTTCAACCATTTCTTGCATTGATAAAAAATAACATTATTTTATATTGAGATCTAAGATAGACTTGACGGTGGGCGTAAACTAGTCGTTCGTCCGTTGACCGCTAAGCTAAGCCATCGGCCAGTGGGCTGTTATTATTAATATATCAAACAACATGCTGGACACGACACGTCGCGTAGATCTGGATCAAAATACAGCAGGGAGCCAGATAACCCAAGTTGCTACTGACGGAGCAGCTGTCGGCCTCGTTCAACAAGCCAAATTAACAAGATGGCCGCCCGGAGCGAACGTGTCAGTTAGGATATGTTGCAACTACTGTTCGCTCACCACAGACTTCGATACGCAAGTTCTCACGAGGTTAGAGTGACGCAGTACGCAAGCGCCGTACATCTATTGACAGACTGCGCATGCGATGTGCTTTCTTACTCCGTGGGAAGGTGATCCGAGGACTGTGCTTTCATGAACGAGATACGACGACATCTTATTTTAATGAAGGACCTAACAGAGTGAAAGCTCACTCTAAAAACGCTTACCTTGGTTATGTAACTGGTATTAAGTCTCATGTATCATCACTGAATGTACAGGTGAGTAAACAACACATATATATTTTAAATAAAGTTGTTCATGATTGAGAAATTGTAATAGTTGTACGTGCTCATCAATGTTTCAATCAATGCGAGAATATTTATAATTTCAGGAATTTACAGTGCGTGGTTTCGTTAGAATCAAAATAACACAAACAAAATTACGTAAGGCTCGACTACTACTTACGTAGAACCAACCTTATGTATGCTGTAATGTTATATAATTATGTACATTGACAATACAGCATACTCTTGACTGAGATTAATTTTCAGACAATTACAACAATTTATTGATGGCCTATCTCTTCAGTTCTCGCATGGAACGTAAATTAAGTCGGCAGATTGCCTATTACAAGCGCTTGCACACAGATTCTAATCAAGTTTCAAGTTTGCGGATATTCAAAATACCATCTCAGCGTCAAAAATGTCTTATACTGATCAGAAAAGTAACATTAGTCAAAGGCCACTAACTGTAACTGCCGATGACTGTTTCAAACTGAATGCTAACAAACGTGATTTCAGTTCAACATGCATCTGACCTAAACATTTCGAGCAAATTTCACTGGAGTCATGCATCACGTTCTTTTTTATCAAGAAAAATCTTCCTCGAGTCGACAGGGTGATGGCTCAGCTAGAGTTTATCTGGCTGTACATAATTATCGTTCTCATGGAAAGAAAGCGTCAGTGAAAGGTTAAGTAAATAATTAAATCAACAGGACTGAGAGTCACGGCTACAGTTCACGACTAGTGCAGCTCTGCTCGAAGGAAAGAGAGAGCGCGAAGGTGTCAAAATGTTCCGGAACCTAAGAGCAGAGAGGTTCACGATACGGTTATGCACTGGTAAATCTTCCAGCTGAGAAGAAAGGAGATCTGATTGATGAGTGGTTGTAAGATCAGGGATGTTGTAATAGTGGAGAAGGGTTTTTTAAGAATAATTGGACAAATAATTTTTAAAATTAAAGTAAACCCAAGGACATGCGACATTGTCAAACGTCACAACCCATTGAACAACTACAATAATATTTCAAAGAATTCAAAACCACGTTAAAACTGTTTGATTACACATTCATCAAAAACAAATGTTTTAAGGGCCTCACTTCAGTAATTTATAATACTTACACAGATAAGTTTATGAACATAACTTATCATTCATTTCTGCGTAAAATATCCATTTTAGACATTCTTCACTTCAACAGCTCAAAAAACACATAACCTTTTTCATAGATTAACTAGGGATACTCACTACGCGGCCCTCGGGCCACATGCGGCCCTTAATACAATTTTTATGCGGCCCTTTAATTTTTTATAACTGCAATGATTTATTAAAGTAACAACCACTTTGGTATTTTTATAAGCCACAAAAACGCTCAGAATGGTTCGTCTTTGTTATAATGCACTAAATACTAAATTAATAGCAGAGATACAGACGAAATGCAAGCTAGAAAACATACGAAAAAACTGTATGTATATGTTCTTGCGGCCCTTAAATTATTTTGAGAAAAGAAATAAGGCTCTTCATGAAATCCTAGAGAAAAATCCTGGATTAGGCTCTCTATTCGAAGATAAAAACAACTTGTCTATTCAAAAAGTCTTTGAATGAAATCTTTGGAATTGGGTTTATTGAATTTGTATTTAATTGACTAGGCTTGATAATGAAAAGCTCAATAAAATTGATCTTTCAAAGCAACCGGTGTGGGGGATACTTACCTTATGTATAGAATTACTGTCGATTGATCCTTCGTTGTGCTCTAGCGTAAAATTTTCAGCAGTTTATGTTGAGAACACTATAAAAAATAGTTTTTAAGAATTTATAGTAAGCCATCAAAATAGCATGACAAGTCGGTTGGATCGTGTGAACTCAGCTTAGTTCAAACTATCAGCATTCCGATGGTGCAGCTTGCGGACGATCTCTATGGTAGTTCGAGATTAATACAGTTTTTTTAATGTATACAACATGCGAAACCCATAAAACTTACACCTCGGAAGTAGAGCTATCATGATATTACAATGTAGGGCCTCGACGACTGTTGAGGAGTAACAAACACACCAACAGGCGTAAAAAGAGGCGTTAAATTCGTTCACGAATGAACCGTGGCTGGGAGACGAAACAAAAACGCAGGAAACACGTGTTGCTGTGATTCCGGGAGCTTGTAGCACATGACAGTCCCACACAAGGCAAATACAAAGCAGTATGTTCTTCCTTCTTAAATAATATTTCTTCTTAGATTATTTGTTGGTTTATGGAGAGAAAACTAAATATATCTTATAGATTTATTTTCCGGAAGCGAACGCTTTCCCTAAAAGTGATGATTGGAAAGAAAGGTTGTTCGAATGATAAAAAATATTGACTATAAAATCTACTAATGTATAATATTATTTTACTGGATATTAGCAGTCCTAAGAGAAGTGATTATCAGGACTGTTACTAACTGAAAATCAGACCAATACTAAGTGGTTTGAATCCCACGTAAAGCTGAAGCCCCTTTAGTTGCCCTGGCTATTGCTAATAAATGTCTCTTTCTAAGGAACAGTCGACATAAGTTAATAACAATGACTAAACCCGTTGGTCTAAACACTATAAACTTATCATACTGATTCACCTCTTATATTTGCCCATATATCTACGATCGGCTTTTGAAAGAATCATAATAGTAAAAGATGCAACTAAAATATATCATGTCATTATAAAATGAATTTATTGTACTCTGCTATCAGTATACGAACAAACAATAAAACTGCAGCCAGATGGCAAATTTAGAAGTTATATTATTTATAAGCTCTGTTCTAAATGATGATTTTCTGATCATTTTTCATAATTATTATACATGGAAGTCAGACATTACATAATAAAGAGCATTTACAAACCCCTTTACGATAAATGAAGGAAATTCTACACCGTATGGCGGACGAGTTGAAACTATAACGACAGGTATTTGTCGATCGGAAATACGAGTCAACGGCCTAGTTTGACTGGAGGAAGTCAAGACCAGACGAGACGAGTCGGAAAAGGAACAAAGAAGAAGAACTGGTCGGTGAGTCAGAGTCGTTGGATGCGCTGCGCATGCGTAGTAGAATGCATTGCACAGAGCGCAGCCGCAGTAGCCAGCCACCGAGCCTGTAATAAAGCGCGTACAATGATGCGTTTGTTGTAAAATACTCGTTTTTATTTCATTTTCAATAATCTTTTAACATTAGCTGTTGAATAACGAAATTAAGGTTTTAAAATTAGCACGCTTTAGATTAATTTCAGTTGTCTGAAAAAAGATAGTGTACGAAGAAGTTTTGTACTGAAAGAAGTGTACTGAAAGATACTTGTGTACGAAACATTATTTATGTATTTCTTAGTACAATTTGTAAATTAATATTCTCATACTTGATGTACAGGAAATAATGCTGTCGTACAACATATTCATAACTAACTAATTCATTTATATTCGTGTTAAATCCCTTACAGTGTATGTACATGTACATGACACGCCAACCACGCCTACCATTAGACTTTATAAAGCATAAATAACTTCAGTATTTGAGTCGAGCTTATCTGCAGTTTATTGATTTAGGAGTATCGAAACAAAAGATAAGCATTGCAAAAAGTTAGTTTCCCATATTTACAAATATTTTAAAGATATTTTGCTAACCCTTTTTAATAGTTTAATATGTTATGTGTTTATTTTATGTTAGGTTAAATTATATTGAGAATGACTTGGCAATATATAGCTGCAATTATAATTTTGTCAATGCTATAAAGTTTGATGGCAATAAAGGATTATTATTATTATTATTACTATTAGTAACACTTCTCACTCCAAGAAACAAGTGTTCTCATTAAACACACCACCCGTACAGTCCAACACTTCTCACTCCAACAAACAAGTGTTCTCACTAAACACACCACCCGTACAGTCCAGTCAGTCCAACACTTCTCACTCCAAGAAACAAGTGTTCTCACTAAACACACCACCCGTACAGTCCAGTCAGTCCAACACTTCTCACTCCAAGAAACAAGTGTTCTCACTAAACACACCACCCGTACAGTCCAGTCAGTCCAACACTTCTCACTCCAAGAAACAAGTGTTCTCACTAAACACACCACCCGTACAGTCCAGTCAGTCCAACACTTCTCACTCCAAGAAACAAGTGTTCTCACTAAACACACCACCCGTACAGTCCAGTCAGTCCAACACTTCTCACTCCAAGCAACAAGTGTTCTCACTAAACACACCACCCGTACAGTCCAGTCAGTCCAACACTTCTCACTCCAAGAAACAAGTGTTCTCACTAAACACACCACCCGTACAGTCCAGTCAGTCCAACACTTCTCACTCCAAGAAACAAGTGTTCTCACTAAACACACCACCCGTACAGTCCAGTCAGTCCAACACTTCTCACTCCAAGAAACAAGTGTTCTCACTAAACACACCACCCGTACAGTCCAGTCAGTCCAACACTTCTCACTCCAAGCAACAAGTGTTCTCACTAAACACACTACCCGTACAGTCCAGTCAGTCCAACACTTCTCACTCCAAGCAACAAGTGTTCTCACTAAACACACTACCCGTACAGTCCAGTCAGTCCAACACTTCTCACTCCAAGCAACAAGTGTTCTCACTAAAACACACTACCCGTACAGTCCAGTCAGTCCTCTACTGCCTCCATTTGAAATCTTTTGTAAAGAGGCCTTTCATTCTTTTGTAGTCCGTTTCCGCCAATAAATCTGAGCCCTCGTGTCGTGATGTCGACCCTCAGCTGCCTCCCAAACTGATCCTTTGCACTTGATCTTAGATAACCAATGTGAACATTATTTTTCATTTTATTTTGCTGCTATTCTTGGACTATGCTTAGTGATGGGCAATAAGAATTTTAACACCAAGACTCATACTTTGAACAGATTTTTTTTAATTAAATGATTCGATTCGTGTTTTCTATGCTTTTTTTCTTTCATTTTACTAGCTAGTAAGAAAATCCATACAATATTGATGTATGGCCAATTAATTGTGACTTATAATTAATTGGCCATACTTCATAATTATGGCCAATTAATTATGAGTACGATACCATATAATTAAAATACAATACCAATGTACGCGTATGGGTGGGCGGGTGGGTCAATACCAATGTACGCGTATGGGTATTTATGGTATACTTGTAATGAAAATATAACCATAATAGTGTGGGAAAAGGAGTAAGTGGCTTAAAATTAAATTAAATTAAAGGTAATGTATTTATCTACTGTAAAATGGACCATGAAGCTTTCAAGTGCCTGGTACGACTGGCAAATGAAACAAGATTTATGGATTAATTTGATTAGACCTACTTCTTTCTTCTTTATTCCTGTTTTTACATCTAAGGAAGTAAAACATTACAACTAATATATATATAAACAAAATTTATATGTAATTTTACTTGGACAGAGTTTCCAGTTTTCAAAGGACATTTCAGTAATATACTGCATGTGACGAGTAGCCAACATTTGAGCACTGAACATTTTACGATATGAGTATAGGACCCATTTCACTTCTGAACCTTTTGCATAGTTCTGCACCTGACCTCCAGCAAACATGAGATACTTGGGTGATGCAAACTTATGACAGATTGTTCTTCTAGCTAATGAACCTGAGGATGTATTCCTTAAGTAATACTTATCACTAAAACTACAAAAAATGTTTCCGAGTTATATTTGCAGTAACCATATCGCTCCAGTCACCCTCATGGGGAAATAACAAGAGACGACAAATAAACATTAAAATACACGGATAGATAACAAATTTATTTGTATTTATTTCAGGTTTTAAAGACATTTGAAACGCTTTAAGAGCTATAAGTGGAGCTAAGTTTTTGATTGCTGTGAGAAAATGTAACATTGGTGTTATGGGGGATAGATTCATGCTGTGTGGAAACAGGACGAAGTCGTCACTATTTCTGATGACTCCAGTTTACACCTAATGAGTTTGTTCATTAACCAGTTTTAACTAAGGGTTAACACTTTAAATGTTGATATGTTTTTGTCAATTTGGTGATGTTTTCATATCAACTATTTTAAATAATTTTGTTCTAAAATATTAAAAAAATTAAATTCTCTAAACTAAACAATGAACAATCTCCATAACAGTAACTACTGTACAACTTACAACTTATGAACACAATTGAACGGAAAATAAGACAGCTATCATCTCATCAGTTTATTTTTGGTTTAATGGAGAATAAAACCAAAGTGGCCGACCACTCTCAAGCCATGTAAACATACCACCTATGTTACTTACCTGTAGCGATGTTAGGCCAGAAGGGGTCGTCTGTGTCACTGTCGTGAGTGACACTTTCCGACGGCATCTCGGGGGGTGACACTTCTACCTTGGACAGCCACACTTACACTTACAACAGGTGACAGTCATGGTGTCCTCACACTCAATCACTTCTGGCAGACTTGTTCGGCTCACTGTGTTTAATCAATAAACCAGTTAGTTTAATTAATTTAAGAATTTCTATACTATGTTTAGTCAGATTTCAGATCCCGACAAATGTGCGTATTTAAGGAGAATACGGATGATTACATTAATGTAGGATGAGTAGGGATGACATGTGTCATTACTAAATAATTTTGACTAAGCTCAGAAATGATAATTAAGAGCTCAAGCCACGCTAACTAAGGGATCTACATCTTTACGTGGAATCCGTACCACATAGTAGTGGACTGATTTCCTTCTAATTGACAAGCCTAATAGTTAGTTCTCTTTGCTACACATCATCTGGACCTTGAATATTCAATTAATATATTTCAATATCAGGATATTTTTAGATTTAATTGTTAATTAGGATCTCACAAAGTACTAAAAGTTATTTTGCTAAGTGTAATATATTAAAGGTAATTCATTCATGTGGTAAATGTTCCTGAAATATCCACTATAGTTTCCAAAGTCTTAAGTGGCAAAGTATTCTTTTAGAAATGCTGTTTAAAAAAATTATAATTAAACGAGGATATTAAATTATGTTAAAAAGTATTGCATCTCAGGCATTGAATATTTTGTCTGCTATATTTAGAAATTGTTTTAGGATTCTAATATATGTTTAAAAAATGATTATATAACTCCTCCATGATTCTTGTTGTTAAGCTTTGTGTTCGAGACATTTTGTTGGTAAAATAAACAGATTTTCCAAATGATAAAATAAAGTAAATCAAGTAAAGTTATATCAAATGATCATGCATCTGTTTAGTTGAGTCTTAGCTAATACTGTCTATATAAATTTACAAACTTAAACAAATGTATGTTTTAAGTTCTGTTTTATGCTTGAACCTGTTCTAAGAAGTAATTCCATTCTCGGAAGTCTTTATTAACAATATTCTCTCTGCAGACTATGGAACCTTCGACGTTTCAGTGGAAGAAATTGCTGACATTTAAAAATTGAGACATCATATCGTCATTTAGGGGTTTACAGAACACAATAAGGCACTCCGGTGGTCCCGCCAATTTGTAATCATGACGGTCTGGCTGAGCCTGCTCAGGACCCGGCCGTGATGAGTTTTTAAACACCGTACCTTCTCCCGGCTAATGCACATGTAGCCCTTAATGCTGACTCATTCGTCTTGTATAACTACCAACCCACATTGGCCAGTCCTCCATAAAGTCTTCAACTTGACTTTTACCATCCCGAGTCCCCCGGAGAGGAAATTCACCCGTAACATATTACCTTTAACTTAGGGAAAGCGTTGTGCGTAATAAACCCTGAAGTACTAACTCACCCCGAAGTGACTGAACCCATCGCCTGTTTAACGTATCAGAACATTTATAAAACTGTAAAAAAGTAAAACCTCATCATTTTCGCCAACTTCAAAAATTAAATCTGGACAAAAAAACGTATCTCTAATACTCTAACTACACGTATTTAGTGGTGTTGGTGGACATTTGAATTTTACACAGTAGTTCTCACAGTAGCTATATACAACATGGCTGTACTATATCCTGAATGTTACTCAGTAGTTCTCACATTAGCTATATACAACATGGCTGTCCTATATCCTGAATGTTACTCAGTAGTTCTCACAGTAGCTATATACAACATGGCTGTACTATATCCTGAATGTTACGCAGTAGTTCTCACAGTAGCTATATACAACATGGCTGTCCTATATCCTGAATGTTACTCAGTAGTTCTCACAGTAGCTATATAGAACATGGCTGTCATATATCCTGAATGTTACTCAGTAGTTCTCACAGTAGCTATATACAACATGACTGTCCTATATCCTGAATGTTACTCAGTAGTTCTCACAGTAGCTATATACAACATGGCTGTCCTATATCCTGAATGTTACTCAGTAGTTCTCACAGTAGCTATATAGAACATGGCTGTCCTATATCCTGAATGTTACTCAGTAGTTCTCACAGTAGCTATTTACAACATGGCTGTCCTATATCCTGAATGTTACTCAGTAGTTCTCACAGTAGCTATATACAACATGGCTGTCCTATATCCTGAATGTTACTCAGTAGTTCTCACAGTAGCTATATACAACATGGCTGTCCTATATCCTGAATGTTACTCAGTAGTTCTCACAGTAGCTATATAGAACATGGCTGTCCTATATCCTGAATGTTACTCAGTAGTTCTCACAGTAGCTATATACAACATGGCTATCCTATATCCTGAATGTTACTCAGTAGTTCTCACAGTAGCTATATACAACATGGCTGTACTATATCCTGAATGTTACTCAGTAGTTCTCACAGTAGCTATATACAACATGGCTATCCTATATCCTGAATGTTACTCAGTAGTTCTCACAGTTGCTATATACAACATGGCTGTACTATATCCTGAATGTTACTCAGTAGTTCTCACAGTAGCTATATACAACATGGCTGTCCTATATCCTGAATGTTACTCAGTAGTTCTCACAGTAGCTATATACAACATGGCTATCCTATATCCTGAATGTTACTCAGTAGTTCTCACAGTAGCTATATAGAACATGGCTGTCCTATATCCTGAATGTTACTCAGAAGTTCTCACAGTAGCTATATAGAACATGGCTGTCCTATATCCTGAATGTTACTCAGTAGTTCTCACAGTAGCTATATACAACATGGCTGTCCTATATCCTGAATGTTACTCAGTAGTTCTCACAGTAGCTATATACAACATGGCTGTCCTATATCCTGAATGTTACTCAGTAGTTCTCACAGTAGCTATATAGAACATGGCTGTCCTATATCCTGAATGTTACTCAGTAGTTCTCACAGTAGCTATATAGAACATGGCTGTCCTATATCCTGAATGTTACTCAGTAGTTCTCACAGTAGCTATATACAACATGGCTATCCTATATCCTGAATGTTACTCAGTAGTTCTCACAGTAGCTATATACAACATGGCTGTCCTATATCCTGAATGTTACTCAGTAGTTCTCACAGTAGCTATATACAACATGGCTATCCTATATCCTGAATGTTACTCAGTAGTTCTCACAGTTGCTATATACAACATGGCTGTACTATATCCTGAATGTTACTCAGTAGTTCTCACAGTAGCTATATACAACATGGCTGTACTATATCCTGAATGTTACTCAGTAGTTCTCACAGTAGCTATATACAACATGGCTATCCTATATCCTGAATGTTACTCAGTAGTTCTCACAGTTGCTATATACAACATGGCTGTACTATATCCTGAATGTTACTCAGTAGTTCTCACAGTAGCTATATACAACATGGCTGTCCTATATCCTGAATGTTACTCAGTAGTTCTCACAGTAGCTATATACAACATGGCTATCCTATATCCTGAATGTTACTCAGTAGTTCTCACAGTAGCTATATAGAACATGGCTGTCCTATATCCTGAATGTTACTCAGTAGTTCTCACAGTAGCTATATAGAACATGGCTGTCCTATATCCTGAATGTTACTCAGTAGTTCTCACAGTAGCTATATACAACATGGCTGTCCTATATCCTGAATGTTACTCAGTAGTTCTCACAGTAGCTATATACAACATGGCTGTCCTATATCCTGAATGTTACTCAGTAGTTCTCACAGTAGCTATATAGAACATGGCTGTCCTATATCCTGAATGTTACTCAGTAGTTCTCACAGTAGCTATATAGAACATGGCTGTCCTATATCCTGAATGTTACTCAGTAGTTCTCACAGTAGCTATATACAACATGGCTATCCTATATCCTGAATGTTACTCAGTAGTTCTCACGGTAGCTATATACAACATGGCTGTACTGTATCCTGTATGTTACTCAGTAGTTCTCACAGTAGCTATATACAACATGGCTGTACTATATCCTGTATGTTACTCAGTAGTTCTCACAGTAGCTATATACAACATGGCTGTACTATATCCTGTATGTTACTCAGTAGTTCTCACAGTAGCTATATACAACATGGCTGTACTATATCCATAATACAATTACTGGGTTAAATTAAAGCATTATTTAAACTGAATGAGCAAGAATAAAACGATTTCTGAAAGAACAAATAATCGTGAGATGAATTTATGGAAAACCGCTGTGTGGTAACTTTCAATTGATGAAATAATAATACAAAAGTTTACTTTTTATATTTTTCTACTTGGTCAAAAATATAAGAATAAACTAAACCATATGTCTACAATAATTCTTGATAGATCCTCTGATATATTTTATAAATGAAGAATTTATTATTAGTGTCTAAAATATTTATCTTTCATTATTTACTCTATTTTTATTACTTTAAAAATATAAACAAACATTTAAATATATTTATTTACACAAGTTAAATTTCGGTTTACTTTGGAGATATGTTGAGCCAAATTCGCCAGTAGGACCACAGTATATTCCACAGTAGAATTTTAACGAACGAACAAATGAATATCTACAGAACTGTAACTAGAAACAGTTAAGTATTAGGCCACAGCCTACTATCGGATTACTAACTTAATGACTTTATTGTCCCTAAATACACCAAGAAATCGTAAAGCTTTGATCACTTAGAAGGAACGGCGGTGAGAATTGAAGGTAGAAGATCCTAAGCTGAAGGATTAGCCCGGGCTAGTACGCACGCTATTGACTCTTTGATAGCTGTATCAAAGACGAGCAAACAGGAACTCCCTTCGTAGTCTCTGCGGCACCATGCCCAGTCGACTCCAGTACAGTGGCAATACAATCAGGAACGTTCATACTATCTTAAGTTATTAGTAATAAATGTTTGTTCAAAAGCAACAGTGAATTCGACATTAATTCGCTGGCAGAATTACCTTGACTATACAGCGATTTTAAATTACAGTACAGTGTGCGTATTTGCACATGATACGCAAACTGTCTTTGATTAGCTATGGATAAATTAGGTAGATTTTTAAGATCTCAAATCATCTCAAGTACTTATATTATTTATTCAAAATCCAAGTTTTTATCTTTTGAATTTGTGGAAAGTGGACCTTGTCTCATTACGTTTTAAAAACAGTAAAATGTCAATATCCAAAAAATCCAAATCGTAAACATACTAAATTAATTTCTGAGATCACAAGAAGTTGATTTATAGCTGTGCTTTAGTTTTATTACAATAAAGTAATTAAAGGAGCAACAACACGCATTTTATTGCGAGCATGATGAGATGCAAATCTGTTTTTGAACAAAACTCTTGTCCAAAATTAATATTACTTATTATTTCACCAGTTGGAATCACTGTGTGATTCACCTTCGAAACTAATTTTCAACGCAGAAATTGCTGTTTCCATCCAAGAAACTTTTGATATTGTTCATTAAATAGCTTGATCGGTTATCAATCATTCTAAAGTACAAGTGACATCATTTCTGCTATTTTAGTACTCCGTATCCAATCTTCATAAACTTAAGTAATTTTATCTGAGGTCAAATAATGAATACATATTTGTTATAAAACTTTCATTTATGGCAGAGAGCCCACGGGCAGTTGCATCTAGGTTGCTCGTTTTCTAACATGGGCGAGTTTCACAGCCAGCATTAAATCACATAAAAACCATAAAACACGAATAAGTTTCATCTTTACATTCCTTTCACCGGAGCGATTCCAGTTCAATTCAAATTAACATCATGTAAATTAAGACCACCCACATAGTTAAGACAGTCAAAGCATCAATCGATGCAGATATCTGTCACTCTTTCAATGGATAGTGAGTTTTTGTTGCCTTCTTCTGGAGTAGTCCCTGACACATGAATGGGGCCTCTTGGCCCCAAAACGTCAGAGGCTTACTCTTCTCTGTCAGGCTCGACGCAACATGATAATTTTGTTGCATCTCTCCTGTACCATTACTGCACTAATATCCCATAACTCTATCTTTTTTTTTGAACATAACCTTATTCTGCAATTTTCTTAAGGTAAGCTATGTTGGAAATAATTTGTTCAAGAGTATGAGATATTAAACATTTGTTTTCACACACACAGTTTTCTGTGGTGAAATATTTTCATTCAGTCAACCGGTGAATGGTATTAAAATTGGCTAAGTTAGGTATTGTACGGAATTTATACAGGGTGTCCAGATTCGACTGTTGCATATTTTGGAGAATTGTTTGTCAGGTCAATACAGCAAATAATGTCATATAACTTGTCTCCTATCTCAAGTTAGTTTTCTACCTGTGTGTTTGTATATGTTTTTGACGAAAATTTGAAAATCTCAAAAAACGTTTGACATACTTGTGAAATACTGAATTTTGCTATGAAAGTTAATAAAAAAAAAAGATACATTTCGTGCAAAAAGGTTGAGTGTACAAGATTTAAAATGTCAAAGTAAAAAAAAAAAAAAAAAAAAAAAAACTACACATTTTACCCAAAAGCGTTATAATGAAATATTGGTATACTACGTTAATGACAAATTCATAGAAATGCCAATTTATAAGATCAGTTGATAAATAATTGAGAAACATTTTTTTTTGTTACTGAAAGTATTGTTATCTGGATACTCTTTACCATACAGCCGTAACATAAGTAGTCATTGTTACTAATTAAGGTCGACTGTTTCTTAAATAGAGCATTTATTCCCGCATTAGTGAGGACAACAAAAGGACCTACAGGTTAGCGTAGAATCTAAAACACAGTTTATGAGTCTGATTTTCGGTCAACTTCGAGCCTAATATTTAGTTTTCTCTTTGTAAATGTCCATATATGTGAAACCACCCCACATGGACACTCCAGATTTCTCTAGAAGTATCCCTTCGATGCTAACCACTGAGCGGATGTTACGTCATTGTTAAGGGAACTGAAAACAGAACCTATCGCACATACTATCCACAAAACTTAGCTCCCAAGGAGCTGGGTTACAACACTACGCTACAGTTCGATCATTGTCCAGGAGAGTTTCTACATATATGATAATTATGTTTCACTGAAGCAAACAATTATAATGGAACAAAGAAAAGAGATGCACATTCATGGTAAAAGAAATGCAGAGACTGTACTTTCACAGTTGTTTAATTAGCATAGAGGCGTGAGGTGGTATAATTAAAGAAGAACATCGAGCGGAACGAACAAGCAATTAAAACCCGTACAGAACAGTAACACTGTTTATAGGCTCTTAGTTAATTAAAATATTCTGAACACGTTTAATAGTTCGAGTTCATCAAAGTCCAGTAGATCTCAGTAGAAATCAATACTACCTCAGTTACTGATAGTAGATTGCACAGATGTGTATATATATGATGTCCTTGTAGGTAGCTATCTATCAAACGTTTATAATATGAAATATTTAAATAAATGGCAAGTATTGTACTTGAAACAACTTTCTCTGTCATGCAAATATAAATAATGTAGTTAAGAACGTCAAAGAAACTACGACTTTCCGCCTGTAGGCCTACACTTGTCATTATTGTGTTGTCAGTTAGTTATAGAAGTCTAATGTCTTGAATTGTTGTTACAGTACGTTTCTTCTTGATATTAGATTATATGTTTAATTCATTTGCGTTATCCGATCTAATGAATGATCAAGCCAAATGATCCTGTAATGACTGTTGTGGTGGAGTGTAAAAAAACATTTCAGGTTCACTATCGGTAAAGAAGATTAGAGGCTTGAATTGGACCAAGCCTTCCGGGGATGTGGTAGAATTACCGAGTCACAGATCAACAAGGCACAAGCCGTATAACAGTCTCGGAGCCCGAGGGCTGTTTTGCGAGCGCCGCGAACCGGGAAAAGCACCGTACTGGACTGCACGTTTGTGTCCGTCAGCTTGAGTCGCTCCGAGTAATCGGGTCGTTTACCTTCTGGGCAGAGGGCATTTGTGATCACAAAGCACGGGTTAGTTATTTTTTTTACTTTTACGTTGTAGTCAAACTACCACAAATTCAACTACGAAGTGTAAATATCAGATTTCAACAATTCGTAAACCTGACAATTCGAGGCCTATCGTTGATTAAAGGTTTATAGAATATATCCTGTAGAGGATCCATCCAAAAATATATCCTTTTCAAGATTAATTTCATTGGAAGAATAGTAGACCACAATCACGCGTTAGTATGGGGGGAAATGGTTAAATTCCCAATACGTGCACGTTTTTATGACTCTTGAATCAAAGAAACTCGCCTTTGCAATGAGGGCAGTGAATTACAAGTACTTGTATTTATGGTCACATTGGAATAATAATTAAAAAATATATTTAATCTTGATTTATCTGGCAAATTTTACTTTATGTAAAAAAAGATCCAATACTTGAAAAGCTAATGGTGGTTATTTAATTTTATACTTATATCTTATTTCTTCTTAAACTTATTGTTTTTAGAATGAGATCAAATTGAATTAAGCTATATGATATCCGATTTAATAATGGATATCGACATTGGGAACTCGAATGATAAATGGTACAGTCTGACTCTATTTATAACCCGGAAATTGCCATGATTGGTAGAGCATCTATTTGTAAATCGTCCAGTGGGCTGGCTAGTCAGGCGTTAGGTTCTGGAGGCGTAGAGTCTATTGTTTCCATCTGAGAGATGTCGTGGCCCTGCCTCCCGGAAGTACCAAGCTGAAGAGTCGTACCAAACCGGAAACATCGACAATAAGCGTGAAGTGAAGGGATATTTCTCCAGGTGGACCCTTTCACTGGCCGATGGTCTGAAAGGGCAGTAGGTCGAAAATAGAGAGATCTTGACACTACGAGTGATTAGTATAACAGTTGGCCTTTGCTTTTGACGGCCAACTTATATCTGATAAAATTGGAACTAATTGACCGTTTACTGTTAGGTTAAATAGAGAGGCTTCATTCATTTTGTTATCCTGCAACTGGGATCGATCTAGAGAATGTGTTGAACTCTGTAAAATGGCTTACTACTTTTGAAAACATATTTCATGCCACATTTATTAATTGTCCGAATATATGTTGACGACCACTGTAGTCCGATTGTTCTTTTTGTTTAACGCCTCTACGGGAATCTGCTCTCGAATGCCAATAAAATGAATAGTGCATAGAGTTAGCTGAACTTTAGTAATCGCAGCTAATACCAACAGCCTTAGTACAATGGGTACACAACTGCAGCTAACTTGACACTGGACCACGATTACTTGAGTGTCACTAGTGCAGAGGTTCGCTGACCTTTAGTAGTCGCAGCTACTACCAACAGTCTTAGTACAATGGGTACACAACTGCAGCTAACTTGACACTGGACCACGCTTACTTGAATGTCACTAGTGCAGAGGTTCGCTGACCTTTAGTAATCGCAGCTACTACCAACAGCCTTAGTACAATGGGTACACAACTGCAGCTAACTTGACACTGGACCACGATTACTTGAATGTCACTAGTGCACAGGTTCGGTAACCTTTAGCAATCACAGCTACTACTAAGAGACAAAGTACAAAGGGGCACGCAACTGCAGCTAACTTGATACTGGACCACGATTACTTGAATGTCACTAGTGCACAGGTTCGGTAACCTGTAGCAATCACAGCTACTACTAAGAGACAAAGTACAAAGGAGCACGCAACTGCAGCTAACTTGATACTGGACCACGATTACTTGAATGTCACTAGTGCACAGGTTCGGTAATCTGTAGCAATCACAGCTACTACTAAGAGACAAAGTACAAAGGAGCACGCAACTGCAGCTAACTTGATACTGGACCACGATTACTTGAATGTCACTAGTGCACAGGTTCGGTAATCTGTAGCAATCACAGCTACTACTAAGAGACAAAGTACAAAGGGGCACGCAACTGCAGCTAACTTGATACTGGACCACGATTACTTGAATGTCACTAGTGCACAGGTTCGGTAACCTGTAGCAATCGCAGCTACTACTAAGAGACAAAGTACAAAGGGGCACGCAACTGCAGCTACCTTGTCAGAAAACCACAATTACTTGAATGGCACTAGTGCACAGAGGGGACAAGTCAAACGGGCACGCAACTGCAGCTAACTTGACACTGGACCACGCTTACTTGAATGTCACTATGGCTTAATTGGTTAACCTTTGTAGATTACAGTTACTACCAAGGACATAAGTGCAAAGGGCACGCAACTGCAGCTACCTTGACACTGAACCACGATTACTTGAATGTCACTAGTGCACAGGTTCGGTAACCTGTAGCGATCGCAGCTACTACTAAGAGACAAAGTACAAAGGAGCACGCAACTGCAGCTAACTTGACACTGGACCACGATTACTTGAATGTCACTAGTGCACAGGTTCGGTAACCTGTAGCAATCGCAGCTACTACTAAGAGACAAAGTACAAAGGAGCACGCAACTGCAGCTAACTTGATACTGGACCGCCTACTTGAATGTCACTAGTGCACAGGTTCGGTAACCTTTAGCAATCGCAGCTACTACTAAGAGACAAAGTACAAAGGGGCACGCAACTGCAGCTAACTTGATACTGGACCACGTCGCGGAATTTCAGTAGTCACATCTACTACCAACGGACATAGTTCAAACGGGCACGCAACTGCAGCTACCTTGTCACTGGACCACGCTTACTTGAATGTCACTAATAGGCTTAAATAGGTTCACTGATCTTTGGTAGTTTCAATTACTACCAACGGACATAGTGCAAAGGGCACGCAACTGCAGGTACCTTATCACTGGACAACGCTTACTTGAATGTCACTAGTGCATAGGTTCGCTGACCTTTGGTAGTTGCAGTTACTACCAACAGACATAGCACAAAGGTTCACGCAACTGCAGATTCCTTGTCAGTGGACGATGCTTAATTGAATGTCACTAGTGTACAGGTTCGCTGACCTTTGGTAGTTGCAGTTACTACCAACAGTCATAGTACAATGGTCCTTCATGTAAGGATTTAGCTCGCAACCTAGGCTGCACATTGTATTGATGAATAGTTGTTTTGTAATTAATTACTAGAAAAGTAATCATTAATTAAGAGATTTCATTTTTAATTTGTAAAGTAAATTAATTTGTAGTCTAACAATGATTTTATATCGTAGCATATCTAATAATGTACTGTAGTACTGTATTGTGTAATTGTCTTACAAGACACGTTTTAATTATCATTGAATTTAACGTTTGTTAACTAAATGAGAACACGAATACGATCTTTGGACTTGGATCTTTGAGTAAACATATGAATGCATTTAACAAAGATCCTTCCTTCTGTAAACTAACTGTATTGTTATCCATTCTGCCGCCACCTCAATGTAGTCCCGACAGAATAACATTGAGCGGTGGGGGGCTGCAATAGTCGGCCATATTGGATCTACTATTCTTCATAGGACCGATATTACGTGGACAAGCCAATATTATAGGAATTTTTACCGATAAATTCATGATTTGTCTCTTTGTAGTGGGAAATATTGATTGCTTAGCTTTTTTAATGTATTGATTTTAGTGTTTGTGGATATATTTCACATTTTGATGTAATTTCAGCAATTGGTTTTAGTGAAAACACCGTGCAATTGGAAATACCTAAAAGAATCAACATGAAGTCTTTACTCAGGAATTTGTTAACATTTTAATTTTTAAATAGAGTAACGTCTAATGAACAAACAATTTAAAGAATTAACAGTGGAGCGATGTTTGGAAACGTTAACATTGGTAATATAAAGAATAGATTCGTGCTCGCCGGAAGTCACAATACAGATCACTTCAGCACTCTCTTGAATGCTCAAGATTATACAACCCCCTGATTAATTCAACGGTTTCCAGTGGTCTACTTTTGGTGTTCGAAGGTATAGGCCTATACTTGATATTCGATTGGTATGGGCATTAGAATATTTGTGTTTATTACTTCATTCTTTTGCAACAAATTGTGGCACATCGAACAATTTCCCGACGTAAACGTAGAGTAGTGACCTGTCGTCTATCCGTCTCCTCGCTAACGGGATTGGCTCACTAATCGGATCGCTACCTTGAGACATTCCCGCGTCGTCAACCTCAACACCGAGTGCAAGAAAACAAGGATAACAACATTCAACCGGTTAGCCTGTCATGTGGGCTGTTTATATTCAACCAATAAACATAAAATAAACTTTGAATTCCTTGAAGCAAGAAACTGAATTTTAAAAGTGCTTACGAATATTCTTTTCAGATGGCAACGTACGGTAACTTTCTCGTTCACGTGTAATGGCTCCAGTGGATATCTGTCATCCGTATTGACGCTGCAAATTAATTAAGTTTATTGAGGTTTTCAGTTATTAATACTTTATTTACTATTAATAATGCAATATTGCTTATTTTCGTATTACTGTTATATTAATTTATTCAACATTTTACTACTTGTTTTCTAAATTATACTGTACGCATTAACCATAAATAGATTTTTTTTAAAAATTGTAATAGCTTTATTTAAAGTACTTGTCAGAAATCCTTCCCAGAAGTTAACAAAGTCACTTCTCGGGTTGAGTAAATTGCACGTCAAGCTGGTGGTGGGACTCATCACCGGCCACGGCAAATTCCGGAAGCATCTAAGAACAGTGGGACTCTTTACGGAGGATCCCATCTGTCGCCTGTGTGGGGAGGACGAAGAGTCGGCAGAACACATTGTCCTGGAGTGTGAGGCTCTTGGTGCCAGGAGAAGAGTACTTTTTGAAGGCTCGCCTCTGGGACAGTCGGAAATCACTAATCTAGTGAAGAAGCTCCTTGACCTGGTCAAGGATTGCCAGCTTCACGACGATTAGGCACCGAGATTGGCACAAAAAGCCTCAGGCTTCGTTGCAAGGGTTGACTGGACCAACTGTACATCCCCTTTCAAACTAACTAACTAACTAACTTATTTAAAGTAATCCTGCTTTCAGGACGCCTTAATAGCATTTTGTACCTTCTTAAACTTACCTTCAAAGTAACCATTTGCATAGAAAGCAAAAAACTGGGGTTTTAATATGGTTAATGTGGTTTTTCTCTACAATCGTCTTGGAAAATAATTAAAACTACCTAACAAACGTGGTGGATAATTACCTAAGATAGCGGGCACGGTAACAATCACCGGATAATTACCTAAGATAGCGGGCACGGTAACAATCACCGGATAATTACCTAAGATAGCGGGCACGGTAACAATCACCGGATAATTACCTAAGATCGCAGGCACGGTAACAATCACCGGATAATTACCTAAGATAGCGGGCACGGTAACAATCACCGGATAATTACCTAAGATAGCGGGCACGGTAACAATCACCGGATCCAGAAAAACGTTAGAACCAGCGGTTCGGGCAATCAAACATTTACAACCTCTCGCCCGACTCCTGGCTATAAATAGCCCCAAAGGAGCTCGTCTCAGCAATTACAATCAGTGTGGAGTGGCAAAAAACATCCGTCAATGAGGAAATGAGTGAACTTCCGAGAAGCCGACGAGAGCGCAGAGAGCTGGAGGATTGGCCGGGGAACGTTCTACTACTGGATAACGTAACGACTGTGCGGGTAGAGAAGGAGGAGGTAAGAGCTATACTCAAGGATGAATAAAATTGAATAAGAAAACTACAAAAAAAGAAAAACAGATCTTTAGTAGGCTACTTACAAAAGAGTTTAATTTAATAACAATTTTTATTTTAACAGATCAATTAAAAACTACACAATTTCTCTCTGAGGAAGTACAAATTTGTTGTGATCAACTGCTTGGAAAATGACGTCTGAGAAGACTACATGAAGGTTAAGTGGTAACCCCAAAGGTCTCAACCATAACTCTGCTGTACGACAAAGGTGAGACGAGATGTCTAAATCATGTACGTAGGGATAGGTAAACCAAAAGAAGTTGAAAGCAGGAAGCGGACGATAATAAAAATGGAATCCAAGCTCTATGAATATTTGTTATACGAGAATATAACAAGCAAGGTTGATATAACGACTGTTGTGACACATTGCTGCGAGTGACAGGAATACAGCCTGGGTGTTAGTACAGGAATATAACAAGCAAGGTTGATATAACGACTGTTGTGACAAATTGCTGCGAGTATTAGGAATACAGCAAGCAAGGTTGATATAACAACTGTTGTGACACATTGCTGCGAGTAACAGGAATACAGCCTGGGTGATAATACAGGATTATAACAAGCAAGATTGATATAACGACTGTTGTGACACATTGCTGCGAGTAACAGGAATACAGCCTGGGTGTTAATACAGGAATATAACAAGCAAGGTTGATATAACGACTGTTGTGACAAATTGCTGCGAGTAACAGGAATACAGCCTGGGTGTTAATACAGGAATATAACAAGCAAGGTTGATATAACGACTGTTGTGACAAATTGCTGCGAGTAACAGGAATACAGCAAGCAAGGTTGATATAACGACTGTTGTGACACATTGCTGCGAGTAACAGGAATACAGCCTGGGTGTTAATACAGGAATATAACAAGCAAGGTTGATATAACGACCGTTGTGACACATTGCTGCGAGTAACAGGAATACAGCCTGGGTGTTAATACAGGAATATAACAAGCAAGGTTGATATAACGACTGTTGTGACAAATTGCTGCGAGTAACAGGAATACAGCAAGCAAGGTTGATATAACGACTGTTGTGACACATTGCTGCGAGTAACAGGAATACAGCCTGGGTGTTAATACAGGAATATAACAAGCAAGGTTGATATAACGACTGTTGTGATAAATTACTGCGAGTAACAGGAATACAGCAAGCAAGGTTGATATAACGACTGTTGTAACACATTGCTGCAAGTGACAGGAATACAGCCTGGGTGTTAATACAAGAAAATAACAAGCAAGGTTGATATAACGACTGTTGTGACACATTGCTGCGAGTGAGAGGAATACAACCTAGGTGTTAATACAGAGAATATAACAAGCAATGTTGATATAACGATTGTCGTGACAAATTGCTGCGAGTGAGAGGAATTCAACCTAGGTGTTAATACAGAGAATATAACAAGCAATGTTGATATAACGACTGTTGTGACACATTGCTGCGAGTGAGAGGAATTCAACCTAGGTGTTAATACAGAGAATATAACAAGCAAGGTTGATATAAAGACTGTTGTGACACATTGCTGCGAGTGACAGGAATACGGTGTAGACCTTTTTAGAAATGACAACAAAGACGCTCCAATCCATCAAATTAACGCTGGATCTGTAAATTTAAGGCATTCGTCTCATTTTCAAATCTTGGCCTACCTAAGTGCAATTCGAAGTTTGAGTGAACACACGCAAATTCGGTTTATACAGTTCTTTATTGAGATTGCAGTTTAAAGGAGCCGTTATGTAACTTTAAAAACTCCGAAAACGTGCGTTTCGGTCCGTAATAATGGACACTTGGAGTGTCGTTTGATGGGCGGACTGTTCTAGTGAACCACTTTATTTTACAGTTAAATTGTGAACATTTGCCCTTAATGATTTTAAACAAATAATAATATCAACTTATAGTCCACCATATTGGACCTTTAATAATCATACACTGTTCACTATAAGTCATTATGTAATATTAAACACGGATCTGTATAGTGTAAAGCTAGCGACTATGGTGAGAAACGGCCACCATAGTTTATTTCAAATAACCAAAAGTATATTTGTATACTTAACATGTTTGAAAATGTTCGTCAAAGTTCATATCTTTTTGGACAAGGTCACAGGTGTTTATGTTTTTTGATTATCACGCCTAAGGGTCATTTGGAGCAGGTTCTTCCTGGTCAGTTCTTGTGGTATAAATAGCTCGCCGAAGTGGGCTACTACGGGCTGCGCCGCACTGGCTGGACCGGCACGTGAATCATTGCCATCCAGCCGGCTCTGTGCAGACTTGCCCTTATAAAGCATCACTGGCAACGGCCTCTGAGTCACTCAGCGCGCCGTGCCGAGGCACACTTTCCCATTTCTCTACCTCACGTCCTTAGTACTCCCTGGATCGAGACAAAATACTCAAGAAGAGCCCTTGAAATTTGCATTCTTTTTTATTGAAAAATGTATATTCGAGAAAAATAATCCTTGGGCTATAAGATGGGGTTAGGTTGGGTATATAGTCCTTCCTTTGTACTTTATTGCTTTGGTGGGGTTAGGGTGTATCGGTCTTCCTTGATTCTTTATTGCTTTGGTGGGGTTGGGGTATATCGTCCTTCCTTTGTACTTTATTGCTTTGGTGGGGTTTAGGGTGTATCGTTCTTCCTTTGTACTTTATTGCTTTGGTGGGGTTAGGGTATATCGTTCTTCCTTGGTTCTTTATTGCTTTGGTGGGGTTAGGGTATATCAACCTTCCTTTTTACTTTATTACTTTGGTGGGGTTAGGGTATATCGTTCTTCCTTGGTTCTTTATTGCTTTGGTTTCAATTCATTCTTCACCGGTTTTCGAGTTTAGCTGACACTGAATTTGTATAATAAAGTTAACATCCAACAATAGCAGTGATAATAATAAGGAACAACAATCTAGCAACTTCACAAAAACTGTTGTAAATTTTAAAAATTAGGGACAGATGGGGAAAAACACAAAAACAGACAACAAAATAACCAATCTATACCACAGCCATAGGTCTACCTATACATAGCAGTATAGTTATGGCAACTCAACATGAAAAAATAAAATAAACCTTGTTTTGACAAAGGAGGCTACATGGTTACCGCTAGTATAAGTAGTTAGTTAGTCAAAAGCAAATATTAACGATTTCAGACACAAAATACTTAAGCTAGTGATAAGCTAGCAAACTTCAGCTAGTGACAGTAAGGCAAAAGTGATAAGCTAGCAAACTTCATCACTAACACAATTGCCATCAGATTTTTCTGTGTGCAAGTTATATGTAATATGCACATATAGTTATTTAAAACATTTCAACATGTTTTAGATGACATGCGAAGATGACTGAATGAACGCTCAGCTGTAAACAGTGTATATGAATCATACGAAAGACAAATATGTATGATATGAATGGAATGAATACGACTTTACTGAATCATGAAGAACACGAACATTGAGGTTAGGAATTTGGACTTCTCTAGCTTAACCACTCCAATTTACGAACACAATTTCCTCATTATTTTTCATATCCTGCGCAAGTAAGGATACTATGTGGAATTTAAACTTCTTTGTAACTTTCACGCCCAATACTTTATTCGATGAAATTCGTTATAACATATATGGAATGTTCTTAAATGGATATCGAATTTTAACATCCCTCTGTGTTATGGTGGTGTACTTGGTATAAGCAAGTCTGTATATTTAGTGGTATTAACAATCATAAAATATATATTTAGCAAAAAATTAAAAGCACAAAATACGATTCACTTGTCATAAAAGAACTCAAATAATTCTATCAAAAAATAACTATTACATAAAAATAATTGAACTATTTTTAAATATTCTGTAGAACTTATTGAAATAACAAACTCATGTTCCAATTAGAATAAAGAGATATCTTTATGAGAAAAAAATTAATTATGAAATGTTACCAAAATAGTTTTACCCAATTTTTTTTAGAATAGAAAATGTAAAACAAATAGGAATGCTGTCGTAACAAAATAGCTTTTATTAATTTCAAACTATTAACAGAATAAAAAATTAGTAAGTTTTCAGAAGGAAATGTAGTGTAGAAACTTATATTTTTGAGTTGTAAACTATTTTGGTATCGTGGGATGTCATTGCCTCTTATATTAATACAATAAACAAACAACTGTAAATTTTGAACATTATGGGCATTCCTTTGTTAAAAGCCTTGCGTTCACAAAGGGGCTTGCAGATTTACTGCCCGTATGAAGGTGTCACTGTTTAGGCGGCTGGGGGGAACAAAAGGAACCTGCTTGGTAACTACCTAGGGCAGTTTTAGCCCAGAGTTTAGAAAACAATACAAATCTACCCGACGAGACCACGTACGTTTAGATTTGTTTGTGGCACCGAAAAGTATCACCAGTTTTTTAAAGTGCCACACAGTAGTTTTTAATGATAGATTAGCGTGAATATTTTTACGTTCGATTTTCGTAACCTTTCATTAACTTAAATAATCACTAATGATTATATAATGTATATTTTTGATTCTGCCAAAAACTTTCATATGTTTGTAAGATTGAGTTTAGGATGAAGTAGACTTGACATCAAACAGTGATACCAACCTCATATGCCAATCACCAGAAACAACTAAAGAACTTTGTCTATACAGGCGTAAACATCAGGTGCATGGAAAAAAATGATACATAAAAATAACATTTTTAATCCAAAAACTACAATCTAAACAGCTTTTTATAAACTAATTCACGTTCGAAGAGGATATAAAGAAATATTTATAGGACTATTTCACTCATTGTTATTTTATAGTCTGTAAATTGATAAAATACATTAATTCCATTTATAGTCTCCGCACTGTTATAATACTTATGTACCAACTAGTTATTTGTAAATACCAAAATTGTACCTTACTTGACAAAACTGACATTACCGAAATTGTACCATAGTTCTTTTTCACATAACATTAAATTGCGATTTTCTCGTTTCAGAACACGATGAGCTGAACTGGTGGAGAGAAGAATGCAAGTCGACGCTATCAGCCCAATGACCTTGTTATCAGTGTGAAGAATGGCTCATTGAATGAAGGGCATGTTCACGCCATGTCTGAGTGTAAGGCTGAATGTCTGACTGGTATGTGTTATGTACTTAGTACGGAAGGCGTTCACAATACTGTTTTACTTTAAACAGAACGGTTCAAATTGAACAAAAATTACTATTCCATAGTACAATAAATATAAATGAATGATTCCTACTTCAAAAGGGTGCTTGTTTTAGTAATTAAAAAATAAATTTGTTGCTCCAAAAAATGCGCTAGAAAAATTATTAGTTTGTTATTAGAGTTTAGTTTCCTTTATAGATTAAAAGTAAATTTGTAATAAACCTTTTATAAACACAACTTTGTAAAATGTGTATTAAATTATTTTACTAAAATAGTATCATCTCTAAGAGAATATATCCTATAATAGATAATACTGTGATAACAACGATCTCAAGACAAGCAAATAAACGTATTTCTATATTCTATTGTATTTCTATACGTAAATCTAAATAATTTAGTTTCTTTACGAATTAGGATAAGTTAGCTATAAAAATCAAAATGTCTCAAACACAAAAAAATAAATAAATTATAAAATAATAAATAAAAAAATCAATGAAATACGTCTTCGAAATTTCACAATTTGTTTCTTAAAGTAGTTATCAAATTGTTAGTATGTGAATAACATATTCTGATATATTTCATATAGAATTTGGTAAGGCCCACAATAATTCTAATTAAAAAAATTAAGTTTAGAATTTTAATATTTATTATTATTTGACATAACCACTAATAAACCGAACAAGTCTGGAATTCACAAATACTTACGAGGTCACAGAAAATATAATCCAAATATAAAAAACAAATACAACGGAAGCACACTAAACAGTTGAGTTCACTAAATCACATCCCACGCGTTCACTGTAGCATCCACGCTTCGACTGACTGAGCCACACTATAGTGGTGCCCCCTCTACGCTCTACTACGCTGGCTGCCACCACCACTTGCCCCCACCCCATCGGGGGTTGATTTACGCTGGCTACGTAACTCCGCGGAAAGGTCAACTCTTGTATCAGCAGGCGGAATCTGGGTCACTTTCAACGTGGCGATACTATCAAACACCAATCAAACTGACCTATAATTAGATTAGTTTTTTCGCGGAATACCGGTGGTTGTTTGTGACTTGCGTTTACACAATATCTAGACAGAGAGGGTAGACAGTAGGAGCATACGTTTTCTTGTTGATTACAACGTTTACACATTCAAAATATATATTAAGACTAACAATTACGGATTTTTACAGATATCGTTAAATTGATATTTACAGGGCTAGTAAAATGACTGGAAGCACAAATATTTTCTTTGCTAATCGGAATAGAAATTCGACATTTCTATAATCTCGATAAGTATTGGGTGCATACGTTTTGAAACAATGTTACATCATGTCACACAGACGGGGACGTCCTGTTGAGGGTAATGTCATTATTTTGTATGGAAGCATATGCCTTGTGATATATCATTTTAAAGGTTATACTGAACTGAATTGAATTCCACGGACCGCATATCTAAGGAATTACTCTATTATAAAATATAGCACTTTGAGAATTGAACATTTGCTGATGTTCAACAACTTCTTTTTAACTTAGTTCTTGCCACAGTAATGTATTGCAGTTAGTTTCCTGATTTAAAGAAAAGCATTTAATGGATACAAAACAAAAATTTCATCAATAAAAATTAGTAAACAATTATTTATTTTGTAGGCCCTATTAATTTCTTATAAAAATACAAAATAATGTATGATGTTAGAAAAGTCTTAACACTAACCTTCTAGCACAATTTGGTGTCAAAGTAAATGTTTGAATTGGCTCCCTTCTGTTTAACAATTAATTTAAAATTACATTTTTTAACATCAGCAACTTTTCAATACTCAAAGTTCTTTATTTTCTGATAGAGTCTTTCCTTAGAGATGCAGTTTGTGAAATAAGATTCAGTTCACAATAACCGTTAAATTGATGTATCACAAGGTATAAGCTTCCGTAAATAATATTGACGATACCCTTGACAGGACGTCACCCGTTTGTGTGAAATGATGTAACATTGTTCCAAGAAGTTGGTGCCCAATACCCATCGAGACTGTAAAAAGATTAAAAAATGTGTAAGTGTTTCCAGACATTTTATGCACCTTGTATATATAGTATAAATATTGTTATACTTACACATTATACTCGTATATTCATAGAGAGATAGCATAAGAAACACATTGTTACTTATCACTGAAAATGTTAACGTGTTCACATTTGTCATGAGTTTAAAAGAATGGTATGTAATTACATGCTTTATTTAGTCCACTCACATGCTTTGCTAGATCATCTTTATATGTACTATTGTTTTATGTTAGTGTGATAAAATACACATTTATTATTAACAATGTGAAAATATCCTTAGTAATTTTCGTAATTAATAATAATGTAAGTAAACGTTATTTAATTTCTAAATTAATTCAATTAACAAACAAGTATAACAAGATATGTAGATAATATTTGGTGATTTACAATGCTTTGAGTGTTTGATAAACAAACACAACGTTTCGACGGGTATAACAAACTCCTTCCGTCTTCAGGTGTACTTAGTAACTTAGCCTACATCTAAAACAATTTTTCCCTATACTAGATCAGAAGAGACTTAAATACTACATGCTAGATACTAAAGATTACTGTTGAAAGTCAAAAGTTTATAAAAAACTATCACACATCACATAATTATACAAAAAACAATACATAATATGAAATAGAAAGAAATGCAAAATGTGAAATCAGTCAACAACACACAGAGCAAGTAATTAAATAGACCAAATACTCAATGACATACAAAAATAAATGCAATATATGAAAAAATCAACAGAGCATAGATAAGGTTACTAAACAGACAAAATATTCAATGAGACACGAAATAAATGCAAAAATATGAAAAAATCAAGAAAACAAAGAGCAGGTTATTAAATATACAAAATATTCAACTTATCCAACCAGCTTCCAATTCCACTGAGGCGGGGGGAAGGAGTTCTCGTACCACTAAAATCACGAGATCAACTCACCACGACCGTCAAAGACGAACTCAAAGCATTGAAGATCTCCAAATATTATCTACATATCACGAACAATCCAAAGCTAATAAATATCTTTCAAACAACATGTATAACAAGTTGTAGCTAATCAGTATTTAGCGGTTCAATCATGAAACAATATGGTAGACTTATCATCAATGATTGAGTTTAGTATTTAGTACACTGTGTATAATCCCCCAGTTGTAGCCAATCAGTATTCAGCGGTTCAATCATGAAACGATGTGGTAGACTTATCATCAATGATTGAGTTTTGTATTTAGTAAACTGTGTATGATCCCCCAGTTGTAGCCAATCAGTATTTAGCGGTTCAATCATGAAACGATGTGGTAGCCTTATCATCAATGATTGAGTTTTGTATTTAGTAAACTGTGTATAATCCCCCATTTGTAGCCAATCAGTATTTAGCGGTTCAATCATGAAACGATGTGGTAGACTTATCATCAATGATTGAGTTTTGTAATTAGTAAACTGTGTATAATCCCCCAGTTGTAGCCAATCAGTATTTAGCGGTTCAATCATGAAACGATGTGGTAGCCTTATCATCAATGATTGAGTTTTGTATTTAGTAAACTGTGTATGATCCCCCAGTTGTAGCCAATCAGTATTTAGCGGTTCAATCATGAAACGATGTGGTAGCCTTATCATCAATGATTGAGTTTTGTATTTAGTAAACTGTGTATAATCCCCCATTTGTAGCCAATCAGTATTTAGCGGTTCAATCATGAAACGATGTGGTAGACTTATCATCAACGATTGAGTTTTGTAATTAGTAAACTGTGTATAATCCCCCAGTTGTAGCCAATCAGTATTTAGCGGTTCAATCATGAAACGATGTGGTAGCCTTATCATCAATGATTGAGTTTTGTATTTAGTAAACTGTGTATAATCCCCCAGTTGTAGCCAATCAGTATTTAGCGGTTCAATCATGAAACGATGTGGTAGTCTTATCATCAATGATTGAGTTTTGTATTTAGTAAACTGTGTATAATCCCCCAGTTGTAGCCAATCAGTATTTAGCGGTTCAATCATGAAACGATGTGGTAGACTTATCATCAATGATTGAGTTTTGTATTTAGTAAACTGTGTATAATCCCCCAGTTGTAGCCAATCAGTATTTAGCGGTTCAATCATGAAACGATGTGGTAGACTTATTATCAATGATTGAGTTTTGTATTTAGTAAACTGTGTATAATCCCCCAGTTGTAGCCAATCTGTATTTAGCGGTTCAATCATGAAACGATGTGGTAGACTTATTATCAATGATTGAGTTTTGTATTTAGTAAACTGTGTATAATCCCCCAGTTGTAGCCAATCAGTATTTAGCGGTTCAATCATGAAACGATGTGGTAGACTTATCATCAATGATTGAGTTTTGTATTTAGTAAACTGTGTATAATCCCCCAGTTGTAGCCAATCAGTATTTAGCGGTTCAATCATGAAACGATGTGGTAGACTTATTATCAATGATTGAGTTTTGTATTTAGTAAACTGTGTATAATCCCCCAGTTGTAGCCAATCAGTATTCAGCGGTTCAATAATGAAACGATGTGGTAGACTTATCATCAATGATTGAATTTTGTATTTAGTAAACTGTGTATAATCCCCCAGTTGTAGCCAATCAGTATTCAGCGGTTCAATAATGAAACGATGTGGTAGACTTATCATCAATGATTGAGTTTTGTATTTAGTAAACTGTGTATAATCCCCCAGTTGTAGCCAATCAGTATTCAGCGGTTCAATCATGAAACGATGTGGTAGCCTTATCATCAATGATTGAGTTTTGTAATTAGTAAACTGTGTATAATCCCCCAGTTGTAGCCAATCAGTATTTAGCGGTTCAATCATGAAACGATGTGGTAGCCTTATCATCAATAATTGAGTTTTGTATTTAGTAAACTGTGTATAATCCCCCAGTTGTAGCCAATCAGTATTTAGCGGTTCAATCATGAAACGATGTGGTAGTCTTATCATCAATGATTGAGTTTTGTATTTAGTAAACTGTGTATAATCCCCCAGTTGTAGCCAATCAGTATTTAGCGGTTCAATCATGAAACGATGTGGTAGCCTTATCATCAATGATTGAGTTTTGTATTTAGTAAACTGTGTATAATCCCCCAGTTGTAGCCAATCAGTATTTAGCGGTTCAATCATGAAACGATGTGGTAGCCTTATCATCAATGATTGAGTTTTGTATTTAGTAAACTGTGTATAATCCCCCAGTTGTAGCCAATCAGTATTTAGCGGTTCAATCATGAAACGATGTGGTAGCCTTATCATCAATGATTGAGTTTTGTATTTAGTAAACTGTGTATAATCCCCCAGTTGTAGCCAATCAGTATTTAGCGGTTCAATCATGAAACGATGTGGTAGCCTTATCATCAATGATTGAGTTTTGTATTTAGTAAACTGTGTATAATCCCCCAGTTGTAGCCAATCAGTATTTAGCGGTTCAATCATGAAACGATGTGGTAGCCTTATCATCAATGATTGAGTTTTGTATTTAGTAAACTGTGTATAATCCCCCAGTTGTAGCCAATCAGTATTTAGCGGTTCAATCATGAAACGATGTGGTAGCCTTATCATCAATGATTGAGTTTAGTATTTAGTAAACTGTGTATAATCCCCCAGTTGTAGCCAATCAGTATTTAGCGGTTCAATCATGAAACGATGTGGTAGCCTTATCATCAATGATTGAGTTTTGTATTTAGTAAACTGTGTATAATCCCCCAGTTGTAGCCAATCAGTATTCAGCGGTTCAATCATGAAACGATGTGGTAGCTTTATCATCAATGATTGAGTTTAGTATTTAGTAAACTGTGTATAATCCCCCAGTTGTAGCTAATCAGTATTTAGCGGTTCAATCATGAAACGATGTGGTAGACTTATCATCAATGATTGAGTTTTGTATTTAGTAAACTGTGTATAATCCCCCAGTTGTAGCCAATCAGTATTTAGCGGTTCAATCATGAAACGATGTGGTAGACTTATCATCAATGATTGAGTTTTGTATTTAGTAAACTGTGTATAATCCCCCAGTTGTAGCCAATCAGTATTTAGCGGTTCAATATTGTAACGATGTGGTAGACTTATCATCAATGATTGAGTTTTGTATTTAGTAAACTGTGTATAATCCCCCAGTTGTAGCCAATCAGTATTTAGCGGTTCAATCATGAAACGATGTGGTAGCCTTATCATCAATGATTGAGTTTTGTATTTAGTAAACTGTGTATAATCCCCCAGTTGTAGCCAATCAGTATTTAGCGGTTCAATCATGAAACGATGTGGTAGCCTTATCATCAATGATTGAGTTGTATTTAGTAAACTGTATATAATCCCCCAGTTGTAACCAATCAGTATTTAGCGGTTCAATCATGAAACGATGTGGTAGACTTATCATCAATGATTGAGTTTTGTATTTAGTAAACTGTGTATAATCCCCCAGTTGTAGCCAATCAGTATTTAGCGGTTCAATCATGAAACGATGTGGTAGACTTATCATCAATGATTGAGTTTTGTATTTAGTAAACTGTGTATAATCCCCCAGTTGTAGCCAATCAGTATTTAGCGGTTCAATCATGAAACGATGTGGTAGACTTATCATCAATGATTGAGTTTTGTATTTAGTAAACTGTGTATAATCCCCCAGTTGTAGCCAATCAGTATTTAGCGGTTCAATCATGAAACGATGTGGTAGACTTATCATCAATGATTGAGTTTTGTATTTAGTAAACTGTGTATAATCCCCCAGTTGTAGCCAATCAGTATTTAGCGGTTCAATCATGAAACGATGTGGTAGACTTATCATCAATGATTGAGTTTTGTATTTAGTAAACTGTGTATAATCCCCCAGTTGTAGCCAATCAGTATTTAGCGGTTCAATCATGAAACGATGTGGTAGACTTATCATCAATGATTGAGTTTTGTATTTAGTAAACTGTGTATAATCCCCCAGTTGTAGCCAATCAGTATTTAGCGGTTCAATCATGAAACGATGTGGTAGACTTATTATCAATGATTGAGTTTTGTATTTAGTAAACTGTATATAATCCCCCAGTTGTAGCCAATCAGTATTCAGCGGTTCAATCATGAAACGATGTGGTAGACTTATCATCAATGATTGAGTTTTGTATTTAGTAAACTGTGTATAGTCGTGTTTTAGGTTTCGATATAAAGTAATATCTATCAAAGTTATAAATATACAGTGTACATGAACCATAGATCGCCACTTTTAAGAGTTAGTTATCTGTGATTAAAGCCGCCACGAAAAATTGTATGAAAGTGTTTTTTATCGTTTTAAGATTACTAAACATTACAATTTTAGTTTATTACTAGAACTTTTAGTCTCTGAGTTATTTTTTCAAAATAATCGAACTTTTATCTTTCAAATATAGTCAATAAATAAAAAAACCAACTTAGGGGTTAATCTGATGGTTTATAGTTATAGTCACGTTTTAATTTCGTGCACTTACAGAAGGAACTTTTATATTGTTCGTTAAAAGGTAAGGAATAATATGCATCATTTATACAAGCCCTTTGGGAATGGGTATTCCAAAACGAATTCGTTAACAAACGCTTTAAAACTCTCCTATTATTATGATTGTTTAATTTGGAATTTATTTTAACTATCTGCATATTTGTCTGTTATGGTAGAAGTAGAGAGCACATGATGAGGTTCAATTCATTGCTATAAATGGCAATAAGCTGATCAGGGTCGCCAACGTCAGGGTACAATGCAGTCTGGGAATGACATTCCAGCGATTCATTTTTTGTAGTGATTCAAGTTTCACTTTCAAATAATGCAACCAGTATTTATATACAATAAATAATATGCATAATTTATGTTAAGTCAGCAGGGCTATAATACTTGGTAATGAGGCCTAGTTTGTCCTAATTTGTTAACGAATTAATACGCTGCCAAAGTTGGCAACAGGCCAACTTGTGTAACTAGATCTGGAGGCGTAACAAATGAGCGTAGATGAGAGATACGGGGTGTGGATTGTCTCACAACGGCCTGCGACAACTTAAGTAATTACAACCACATGGGGAGGGGGGATATGAAGTGCCGCTACTCTTTTTACATGTAGCTTCAATGAATGACATACTTTTAATAATCATTAGAAACAAGTTTTTAATTACTGTTTATTAGATGAATAGAATCCAAATATACTTTTACAAACCATATTCCACATATGTTATTTAAGTAGCCAAATTATATTGATTACATTTTATTTTAATTCGAAATAATATTAATGCTTCAAATTTGTGCAATTGATAGTAATGCACGTGTTAGTAGGGTAGGTGGGTAGGTTGCTACCCCAATCGGCAAAATTTCTTCAGTGTATATAGAGGGCCTCTAGAGACTGTACCTTGACAACTGATGATCTTTATGTTTACGTTGTGGGATAAGAGTGCATCATCAACATACCGTTTGTTGAATGCTAAGAAGTACCCAAATTTAGAGTAAGAGGGTCATGTTAGTGGGCCTTTACAGAGTTCAGACGAGCACCAAAAGTAAATTCAGGGAAGGTGAGTGGGTTTTAAAGGTGACGAATGTTTAGAGTGAGTGAGTGGGTTTTAAAGGTGACGAATGTTTAGCGTGAGTGAGTGGGTTTTAAAGGTGACGAATGTTTAGCGTGAGTGAGTGGGTTTTAAAGGTGACGAATGTTTAGCGTGAGTGAGTGGGTTTTAAAGGTGACGAATGTTTAGCGTGAGTGAGTGGGTTTTAAAAGTGACGAATGTCTAGCGTGAGTGAGTGGGTTTTAAAGGTGACGAATGTCTAGCGTGAGTGAGTGGGTTTTAAAGGTGACGAATGTCTAGCGTGAGTGAGTGGGTTTTAAAGGTGACGAATGTCTAGCGTGAGTGAGTGGGTTTTAAAAGTGACGAATGTTTAGAGTGAGTGAGTGGGTTTTAAAGGTGACGAATGTTTAGAGTGAGTGAGTGGGTTTTAAAAGTGACGAATGTTTAGCGTGAGTGAGTGGGTTTTAAAAGTGACGAATGTTTAGCGTGAGTGAGTGGGTTTTAAAGGTGACGAATGTTTAGCGTGAGTGAGTGGGTTTTAAAAGTGACGAATGTTTAGCGTGAGTGAGTGGGTTTTAAAGGTGACGAATGTTTAGCGTGAGTGAGTGGGTTTTAAAAGTGACGAATGTTTAAAGTGAGTGAGTGGGTTTTAAAGGTGACGAATGTTTAGCGTGAGTGAGTGGGTTTTAAAAGTGACGAATGTTTAGAGTGAGTGAGTGGGTTTTAAAGCTGACGAATGTTTAGCGTGAGTGAGTGGGTTTTAAAAGTGACGAATGTTTAGAGTGAGTGGGTTTTAAAGGTGACGAATGTTTAGCGTGAGTGAGTGGGTTTTAAAGGTGACGAATGTTTAGCGTGAGTGAGTGGGTTTTAAAGGTGACGAATGTTTAGCGTGAGTGAGTGGGTTTTAAAAGTGACGAATGTTTAGAGTGAGTGAGTGGGTTTTAAAGGTGACGAATGTTTAGCGTGAGTGAGTGGGTTTTAAAGGTGACGAATGTTTAGCGTGAGTGAGTGGGTTTTAAAAGTGACGAATGTTTAGAGTGAGTGTGTGGGTTTTAAATGTGACGAATGTATAGCGTGAGTGAGTGGGTTTTAAAAGTGACGAATGTTTAGCGTGAGTGAGTTGGTTTTAAAAGTGACGAATGTTTAGCGTGAGTGAGTGGGTTTTAAAAGTGACGAATGTTTAGAGTGAGTGAGTGGATTTTAAAGGTGACGAATGTTTAGCGTTAGTGAATGGGTTTTAAAGGTGACGAATGTTTAGCGTGAGTGAGTGGGTTTTAAAAGTGACGAATGTTTAGCGTTAGTGAATGGGTTTTAAAGGTGACGAATGTTTAGCGTGAGTGAGTGGGTTTTAAAGGTGACGAATGTTTAGCGTGAGTGAGTGGGTTTTAAAGGTGACGAATGTTTAGCGTGAGTGAGTGGGTTTTAAAGGTGACGAATGTTTAGCGTTAGTGAATGGGTTTTAAAGGTGACGAATGTTTAGCGTGAGTGAATGGGTTTTAAAAGTGACGAATGTTTAGCGTTAGTGAATGGGTTTTAAAGGTGACGAATGTTTAGCGTGAGTGAGTGGGTTTTAAAGGTGACGAATGTTTAGCGTGAGTGAGTGGGTTTTAAAGGTGACGAATGTTTAGCGTGAGTGAGTGGGTTTTAAAAGTGACGAATGTTTAGCGTTAGTGAATGGGTTTTAAAGGTGACGAATGTTTAGCGTGAGTGAGTGGGTTTTAAAGGTGACGAATGTTTAGTGTGAGTGAGTGGGTTTTAAAAGTGACGAATGTTTAGCGTTAGTGAATGGGTTTTAAAGGTGACGAATGTTTAGCGTGAGTGAGTGGGTTTTAAAGGTGACGAATGTTTAGCGTTAGTGAGTGGGTTTTAAAGGTGACGAATGTTTAGCGTTAGTGAATGGGTTTTAAAGGTGACGAATGTTTAGCGTGAGTGAGTGGGTTTTAAAAGTGACGAATGTTTAGCGTGAGTGAGTGGGTTTTAAAGGTGACGAATGTTTAGCGTGAGTGAGTGGGTTTTAAAGGTGAGGAATGTTTAGCGTGAGTGAGTGGGTTTTAAAGGTGACGAATGTTTAGCGTGAGTGAGTGGGTTTTAAAAGTCATGTGTGCATTGTAGATTAAAACCTATAGTACAAGTTTAGAGTATGTGAGTGGGTCTTAAAATTAATGTGTGATTTTTAGGTGAACACGTAAATTACAAGTTTATGGCAGCTGAGGGGGATGTAAGTCACGAGTGCATTTCAGATGAAAACCTAAAGTATAAGTTTATGGTAGGTAAGCGGGTTTTAAAATGTTACGAGTGCATTGTGGTGGGTGTATAAGTGTAGCTTTCTGCATATCCAAGCCCACTATAATCATAACAACCAAACATAACTACGTTAATTGTTGATAGACGTGTCTTGGACCCTAATAGATCATTTGAAAAAAAAGACTCCATTTTTCTTAGAAACTGATTATTCGTTCTCAAAATGATACCGTCTCAAAAACATTAGGTACCAATGATTTGTGGAAATGAGACCGGTTGATAATTTTTTATTAGGCAGAAGTCACCTTAATTGAAGACTAGTAAGTTGTAACGGTGAAGGAAAAACACCCGTCGAAGAGGACATATCAATTTTATCAGCTTTACTACAGGATATAGGATATGATTAAATAAACAGGTCAAAAATATAAATGGATATTATTACATAGGTATTCCGGGGATAGGGGTACAGCCCATCCCATAAAGTCAGAAATTTGCGCTTGTCTTCTATAAGTAATGACGTCACTTAGATGTGCGATAGTGTGATCATGCTCATTATAGAATCTCCGTACCATTAGCAACACCGCACTCCTTGGGCAACACTGTTCGCAATGCAAGCAGATGTGTAATTGCTTGGATTACTGTAATGTAATGTGTAATTTTATAAGTTTTTACCATCGATAATTCTTCACGTCGAGGAGGATAATTCTTCTCGAATGGACGATTTTGATAAGATCGCTATTCGTCGACATGTGAGAAACTATTACAGAAGAAAAGAAGTACCAACGCTCCGAAAACAGCAGGTAACCCTTTGTGAAGCTAATTTATTCAATGGCTCATTACCATCGTTATCAAAATTGTTAAAAAATCTTGGTTTTCGTTGGAAAAAGCTTAACAAAAGAAGAGTGTTGATAGAAAAGCCTTATTTTGCTTTAGCTAGAAATACATTCTTAAAAAAAATGAAAAATGTGGATATGAAAAAGATAGTTTTCCTTGATGAAACGTGGGTTAACGCCAACACAACAAAGGACGTGGGTTGGACGGATGGTAACGTTGATAGCAACCTAAATGCTCCCCTGGGTAAAGGAAAGAAATTGATCATATGTAACGCAGGAGGATTCAGCGGTTGGATCAACTCACCATCTTTGATTTTTGAATAAAAAAAGACTGTCGATTTCCACGAGGAAATGAACCACGAAGTTTTTGAAGGGTGGTTTTTTTTGAAGTGTTGTTAAAATCAATTCCAGTCGGTTACACAATTGTGATGGACAATGCCCATCACAATTTTCTCGAGTGATAATAATCCTGCACCAACAACATCGTCAAGAAAAGGAGAGTACACAGACTGGTTACGTAACCGTGGAATTCCATTTACACCAGATATGCGCAAGCCTGAGCTCTACAACCTAATCAAACTTCACAAGCCTCAGCTTACTTCCTATGTCATTGACAAAAAGGTGGCTGATCTAGGATTTAGGGTAATTAGGCTACCACCATACCATTGCAATTATAACCCGATTGAAATGGTATGGAGCCACTTAAAGGGATATGTGGCATCAAAGAATACTACATTCAAACTAAAAGACGTTCAGACACTCTTCATGGAAGCTGTGTACTCTTATCCTTCCGCAACCTGGGAAAAATGTGTTGATCACGTGAAAACAGAAATGGACAATGATTGTCTTAGTGAAGGACTTGATGACAACAGTGTGCAGGAACTGATCATCAACCTTGCTCCAGGGGACTCAGATGAAGATAACAGCGACTGGGACAGCGAAGATGAAGACGACTTGGGAGTCGCTCAGCTTGAATGAGCAAGTTGTTTCAGTTTCTAAAGTTGTTTCATTGTATATAGGCCTATAACATTTCTCCCAATAGTTACTGTAATTTTTACTTTAAAACATAATTATTATCTCAGTTAGTTAATAAAATATGATTAATAACGAATTCTGCCGTCAATTTTTCTTCCTCAACAGTCCTTAACTAAATTTTTGACATTCATAAAAAGCATAAAACCTAGATCAAATGAAAAATAATCGTTTTTTTCCAAATAAATTTAGGAAAATTTATAATTTCTGTTCAATTACAGTAAACGCAACGCAAGTTGAATTACATCTGAGAGGCAATACAGCTCGAGACCTACTTTCAATGTTAAAATCTATCAAAGCCTACTCGAGTTTGGTGTCATTTTTCATAACTTTTTTAGTAGATTTCAAATATACATTTAAAAATGTGTAATTACTAACTACTTAACTTAATCATAACTATTAAAAAGTGTACCATCATATGAAAACTGCCAGTAGGTGACTCATCACCTAGACGGACGCGGCGAGGGATTATAAGGGTGTCCGGACAATTCGTCCCACGGACATTTCGTCCCCCAAGAAAAATGCGGACATTTCGTCCCACTTTGTGGAACGGCTACCTAGGTAGGGTTTGATAAATAGGGCGGGCATCACTTGCGCAGAATGCAGAAAGCCAGGTAGAGGCTTTCCATCTTTTGCGCGGAGAGCTATAGAGGACTCCCAGATAGGTTCCATCATTTGCGCTAAACGGCGGTCTCTTTGAAATATATATCCTATTGTTTTCTGTAGTGTGGAATTTAGTTATAAACAGTGAATGGAGCTACGAGATGAAAACTCAATTCATTTTTAAGTCGATAGGCAATCATGATACCTTTAACACTTGAAATATAATCCATGCATCATTAGTGGGGCAATAAATATCCATTGTAAATGTATAATTTGTAAGTTCAATATATAAAGACATTTTGTATCCACAGAGGCAGGCGATCATCATAATAGACTAAATTCTGTGGTTTGATTCCAGTTTGAAATGGATTACTCGGAGGTTGTGCAATCCCTGTTATCGAGGATCCTGACATTCGGCTTTCTACATGCTTGTAAAACATATTGCGAACGGTCTTATGGATTGTGTTATTTTCTTGTTGAGTTTTTGTCAGTAAAGTAAATTATTTATCGGGAAGACCATTAGATGCTTCACTTTCTATGAGAGTCAGTGCTTAAACAAAATTATTAAGTATATCCTGTACAGTAAAAAAATAACTCTTGCAAAAAAAGAATGAACAATTTAATAGCTTGCTTGTTCACTTAAAAAAAGACAGAAAAATCTAAAATAAAATATATTTTAACTAAGAGTTATGTGAAAAAGACAATTTTGAAATAGGCTAACAGATTGGATTAAAAGACTGACGTTGCAAATATAAAATTCATTTATTGAACAAATTGAATATTTCTTATTTAAAAATGATGATAAAAATATCCAATAAGAAACCTGCTTGTAATGAATCTAATTACTATTTCGGATAAGATACAGGTCATTTATAATGTAGAAGAAATTACCAGCTTTGGCTATGATGATGATTAGCCATAACACTGCTTAACTCCTTTCGCCGTGGATAAGAGAAGACCACAGGTTAACATAAATAAACAAAAAATATAGAAATATAGTTTTATTCAGTTATTTATTCTCAGCTTTTTACACATGCTTTGTATGACACACATTTAACAAAATCAAGCCTGTCAATTTTCCTAGACTTCATTTGTTCCAGCTTCTGTTCTAGGAACTGTTGTTTCTTATGAGTTTTTTTGTCATTTGTGCGACGGGGGCCTTCATGCTTACTGTTCATCAACACATAAAAATCTATTTGAACCATCTTCAAACATTTGATGAATTGAAAGATATTGGGATGAGGCGAGGGGCATGCAGCGTTGAATTTAGAGTGAAACCCTTCACAGGCATTTGTGGTTCTCCAAAGTTCTGAAGATGCTGCAGCCCAGATCCTAGGAGGGAAAGATGCCGTTTCTTCTTCATCTATGTAGGTGACAGTGATGTAGTCAGCAAATCTGGTGAGACGGGCATCAACTGGCTGGATCGCTATCAGGTCGCAGAAAGCGTCGGGTACTTCCTTGGGATCGAGGTATGTCAACCCAAAACAATACCGCAGCCATCTTCCCTTCTCTGATTCGCTGTCCTTGTAGGTAGGAGCTAGTCCGAAAGCTTGGATTTTTCTCCACCTGTAAATATACATTCACTCCTTTAATCTTAAATAAGTAAAAAAAAAAAAAAAACAACATGTTGTCTTAAATCAAAGTAAGAGCTTTATCTTATTTTATCTTAAAATGAATGTTTGTCTGTCCAGTTGAATGCAGTAAAAATTACTTTTGCCCCCCAAAATATTAGTACAAGTAGGGACTTTCATCATAGACAAGGAAAATAAATATTTCTTTTCTTTTCTGTGCTATGACCCGATTGTTGCCTCTCTCTTCCTGTTGAATAAACTCAAAATTCCCCAAGCCACATTTGGTTTTTTCTTCTACTTCATTATAAAATATAAGAAAAAGATTCTGTATACAATTTTAGGCAATTAAAAAATTGAATTTAAATATCTTCGAGATGTAAAGCATTACAGTAGGTTGTCAAAAGCTAACGTAAACTTTTAGTTCCCGTGTCAGCAAGCGTGCGAGCTCAGCCCCCATGTTTTCTCTTGAAGAATGATTGAAATGCTAATAAAATAAAAATCTGTATCTGTCAGCAAACATTAATGTATTAAGAATAGAAAAAGCCATTCGCCTCGACTAATTCATATACAGAATGGGTCACGAGAGATTGGTACAACAAACGTTTTTTTACAACTAAACTACTACTGTATTTACATTTTAAGATTAGCTAAGAGTTAGGTTAGGCCTGGGGAACAGGCCTATGTAACAAACTACACTTTCCTAACAAAAATGTAAATGGTAGTAATTCACTTAAAGTTAATTTAATCCACTTGGACTACAACTAATCTCACATGAGAATACATATAAAATATACATACTATGTGTAGTTAAAATATATAAACATAAAAGAAATATCGGTTTTATTTTCTACATTCAGCTTAGTTCAACAATGGTGGAAAAACCCCGGTAATTCTACAACACGTTAAATAAATTTAGACAGTCTAATAATTTATAATTTTTTATAATAAGGACAACTTTGAATAAAAAAGATAAAATTGAATTAAATTAAAAATGTTACTCCATTGTTTCACCTAAAGACTGGACAAAATAAAATACTTGATTTTTGGGTAAATTAAATACCGAAATCTCATAAAAATATTAAAATAATATCTGGAAACTTACCACGCCTGTGCAAGATGAAATCTACATCCAACGACTGTAACCCCTGGGAACTTGTCAGATACACTGCCGTGAATAGCTTGTTCAAAATCCACTACAACATATCTAGGTTTGATGTCGAGATCTCGCTGAGTGCATTCCTTCATCAGCATAGAGAAGGCTTCTGCATATGTCACTTTTTTTTGTCTTTTAAAAGGAAGAACACTAATGGCACATATTGCCCTCCTACATACGTATGAATGGTAAACAACTGCGTAAAAAACTTAGGCGCATATTCAAAGGTGCCGTCCATCAAAATTATATAACTTTCACATAGCTCTTTTAGATTGGAATCTGTAGAAAACATAACAAGTCCTTTTTCCTGATCACTGTTAAGGAGAAAATTTTCGTCTTTAATTGTCTTGATGTCAGCTTCATTTAATGCTGCGAAAGTTTCATCTATTGTTTTGGGAAGCTTTGGCAGGCATTTTAGTTTTGTCCTACAAATAGTATTTTGCAGAAGTTTCACATCTTTATTCGTCAAATGATTGATAGCATCCTTATGCTCTAATAATTCAACATGAATTATTTTTGCGGGCCTTTCTTCAGGTTCTTCTTCAGCTTTTCTTTTTATTCCACAACTGATCCGCTGCTTCGCGAGCTTCTCTTCACTGACTGGAGGATGGTTGTGGCTACCTTCAATCCGCGAAAAGACTTGTCCGTCTTCAAATGAAAAAAGTTTGACTTTACATGATTTTAAACAACACCTCCAGCGTTCTTCTTTCGAAGTTTTTAGGGCTGCATCAAACCTAGAATAGAATACACAGATAACTGGCTTTTAATTAAAACAAAAGCAAAAAACAAGAGTCCATATCACTTGCCAGACTGAACAAAATGTATAGAGAAAATAAATAGGGCCTCTTTAGGTAATAACCTGTTATGAGGTTCCTTCATTTAAAATTAAAATGCATCTCGTGCGATCAGAAACAAAACTAAATCTACATTAAATACAACAGTCTCACACAAATTAATTAATTAATTAAATTAAATTACATTTACTTTAATCATAATTCTTAATTCCGTGCCAATATAATTACAATTTGCTTCAAAATCTAAATGCACAAGGTTGATTCTACAAAACACACACCGCACTTATGCCACCAGGCGTGCTCCGGCACCTCCCCGGAGGCTGTGCCTCCGGAGTCGGTCTCCCCAGGTGCCGTCAGAGCCCACTGCATACAATGCACAGCCCCTAAGTGGCACAGTCCGCATCGTGTATCCCTAGTTACTTGCACAAAATTAAACAAATCTAAATCTAAATTACTGACGTATTTTAAGTAAAAAATCAATATTCTCAAGTTTAAATAACCACTTCCTTACCATACACAGAAAAACTTTGATATTGTAGGCTTTCTTTATATTATCAGGCAATTTATTAAACATTTTTGGAGCGATAAAGTTATATGTTCTAGTAAAAAATGCAGTCATTGGTTTTGGAATTGAAAAATGGTTGGCATTTCTAAGGCTTCTTCTATATTCATTTTCATTTAAAGGAATATTTCCGCTTTTAATGTAAAATAGTTTTAGGACTTTAAAAACATAGTTATATTTTAAAGGTAGTATTTTATGCTTGATAAAAAGTGGTTTTGAAGATTCATATCTGTTTTTATATGAAACCAGCCTTATTATGTGTTTCTGCTGAACATATATTGGTTTTGTGTATAAGTCATAGGTATTAAAAATAAAAATTTAGTTGGACTTTTCCAACGAGTCTAGTGTTTAAATCTACACTACGTTTCGAACAGTGGAATCTCTGCCCGTTTGTCGTAGTTTGTTACGTAGGCCTGTTCCTCAGGCCTAAACTTAATCTAGTCTAATCTTAAAATGTAAATAGTAGTATAGTCACTTGAAAACGGACAGAGATTCCACTGTTCGAAACGTAGTGTAGATTTAAACACTAGACTCGTTGGAAAAGTCCAACTAAATTTTTATTTTTAATAGAAATCCAACGACATTATGACTTTTAAAAATATCATAGGTATTACCCCAAAAAACTATTCCATAATCAATTCTACTTTGTACTAAAGCATACCTGTATCTGTACTGTTTATAGATTATTAAAGGATAACCTTTCGTTGATTGGCTCTTTTCCATCACTAAGTACTAAATATAAAAACACTAAACAATGATTACACTAACTAATAAAAACTCTAACTAATTATAACACACACTAAAACCACTACAATAACGCTTTAGAGCTTTACAGCATAACCTCTGTAAGCAGACTGAAGATTTTTGAAAAATGCAGTAATTATATAAACTACTTTTGCCACCTTTGGAATGTACAACAATAGCAAGGGGTTGACCTTCAGCGGCTCGCAGGTCAGTGTTCTCTACGCATAAAGGGGTAGGAATGCGGGGTGGTACAGTTGTTTACAAATATTTGGCATGACGGAATTACCGCTCTCAGGCTTACCTGGACTGGACCCTGCGCAAGTGATGGAAGGGGATTAGGATACCCTTGCAAACCTTTTTTGGAGGTCAGAAATTCTGCGCAAGTGATGGACGACCGATAAATAGTCTCCAAATATTTCTAAACGGACACTTCGACCCACCTGAGAGAAGCGTTGTAAAAAGGTTAGGTTAGGTTAGGTTAGGTTCTCTCAGGGTGGGACGAAGTGTCCGTTTAGAAATATTTGGAGACTAATTATCAAACCCGACCCAGGTAGACACTCCACAGAGTGGGACGGAATGTCCGCATTTTTCTTTGGGGACGAAATGTCCGTGGGACGAATTGTCCTGTAATCATTATAAGGGTGGCCTTAGGTAGTCTCCGGCCCATCGGCCAACTTGAAGTTTACAGGGTGTAGGTTGTCTCTGCCAGGTAAAGACAAACTGAACCACTTTAGGTTTTGAATGTGACTGTACAAGAAACGTAATACATAAGGTATTAATATAATAAATAAAACAAACACAATTAATGAGTTAATTATTCATGAATCTCAATTAAACATTAACTGTTTAAAAAAAAACATGTACATAAGAGCAAAGAAAGTGTAGGCTAATACCACAACTATTTTTCGAAGCTTTATAGGTTATTATTTTTATTTTACATTATAACTTATGATTTGTATAGTAAGGCATATTATTCAAAAGAGCGTTCACTTCCATCTAACTCCAAAAGTCACGGTTAAAGATAGTAAACAGAATTAAAGTCTCTTAAAGTACGTGTTCATCATTTTCTAGAAATATTTCATCCAGCATTATGCTACATGAAAATATATTTCTACTGTTTTTCGTAGTGACCTTATCACCAAAAGTCAGTCAGGGACTCAAGATGAATGTGAATAAAATAACTATTTACAATTAATAACTTTAATGTTAATATGTTATTAATACAACTAAATAAATGTATTCCCGTTAAAAATGTTACCTAAATAAACATATAAATATACGAGTGTACCATTTACGATAAGATACCATTTGTGGCTTTAGTTTCAAAGATTATTAATAGTCAGTTATAGATGAATGTATTTAAATAAAAGTTCATTTTGTAGCTTATGATTTGTGATAATGAATGTTACATAAATGTGGACTAAAAGCATTACAGAGTAAACTGTATGAATGGCATTAAATTGATTAAAAGATTTTCACCTTCAAAAACCAACCCCAGATTTAGTGTTATTACAGTGTAGTCTTAGGCAAAAACCAAGGACCTTTGGAAGTGGCTCAGTTTGTGCTTGCACGTAAAGACAAACCGAACCATCTCTGATTTTAGCACGTGTAGGACAAAGTGACCCAACGACATCCTGTACCACTCAGGAATGTGGTCCAGTTTGTCTGTTCACGAAAGGACAACCTGTGCCACCTTGAAATTTTGCACGCTGCGGACAAAGTGTCCCAACGACCATCTGTTCCAAATGATCTGGCTCAGTTTGTCGTTGAGACACTTTGTCGCGTCCCCGTCCGTTGAGGGTACTATTATTTCAGCTGTTAGTCACTTCAGCGTGTGCTGAAGAGGGACAGAGAGGTGGATGAAGAGAGAGAGAGAGAGAGAGAGAGAGAGAGAGAGAGAGAGAGAGAGAGAGAGAGAGAGAGAGAGAGAGAGAGAGAGAGAGAGAGAGAGAGAGAGAGAGAGAGAGAGAGAGAGAGAGAGGGAGGGAGGGAGAGAGAGAGGGGAGAGAGAGAGAGGGGAGAGAGAGAGAGAGAGAGAGAGAGAGAGAGAGAGAGAGAGAGAGAGAGAGAGAGAGAGAGAGGGAGGGAGGGACGAGAGACGAGGTGTTGGTGATAGGTAACAACTTGTACCGACAGATCGGGGCCGCTTTGTTTATCGCTTGGGGAGAAAGGAGGAGAGCTGGTGAAGTGCTGTAGTCCAGCCAGCTATCTAGGGGCAATGCCATTAGAGGCAATGTAGGAGTTTGGTCTTCTCATGAAGATCCATTCGATCTTTATATCGATAAAAACTAGAGAAACCTATAATGGCCAAAGGAGTAGGACAGGATTCATGTCTCGTTTAAGGGCAATTAAGTGTATCCTGTGCCATCAGATTGTATTATGAGTTGTGTCCTTGCTAATGATCAATATTCCTTCATGTTTGTTGAGGCACAACATAAAATATCCTTCGACCAATCCACCCTTGAGGCTTCACATCACTGGCAGGTGACTTCCAGTCTGGTGTCCAGTACCATGGAGGAACTCTCCATAAAACCCATGTTAAATGATCACAAATCAAACAACCATAGCTCCTCTGCAAGTCGTTTGGAACATTTGTTTAGCCGATTTTAAAGTTTTAAATTATGAAAAATCTGTAACTACTGTAAATGCTTATAATGTTGATAACACTTTGGTTTTTCCAATTTCTTAATGTTTCATTCCAAAAAACGTTCAAACTAGAACGATTTTAAGTAAGTGTTTCACAAATAACAAAATTAAAAACGCTCACCAATAAACAATACAATACTTACAAAATGGTGCAGGCTCTCAGTTATAATTTATAGAAAAAACTATAAAATTTAGATTATTTGTTTAATATTGGAGAATAGATTCAATGATGACAACTTCTCCCCCTCCAACCCTCTTAAGAGTCTGCAGAGGTTATGCATATATGTTGATTACACAGTTTTAAAGAGCGCAAAAAATACTAGATAATCCACTCCTTGATATTCAAAAAAGTTTTATTTGTAATTAAATAAAACATATTGAATTTTAGTTTAGTAGTTTATGATTTTTATGAAAATACAAATGAGCAATCAAAATATTAAAAAGTGGATTCTCTGGTAATTTTTACGCTCCTACAATTTAGGTAAAATTTATAATTTTCCAACCAAATAGTTAAGTCACAGTCCTGTTCCACATTTAAATTGTTTTAGGTACAGATCCAATATGGCTTGTCCTGCAGAAGGCGCCACTCCGTGGGCGAAAGTCCGCTGACGCAGCGTCTGTTGACGACCCGTTGAAGTTCCTCGTCGAAATTGGAGAGCAATCTATCTTCATCATGGCAGTCAACGCAACAGGGTCTTGTTTTGTGGCTAAAATTTTGAGACCAATAATTTCAAACGAATTTCAAGTGGACATGTGTTAAACGCAGCGGTTCTCAACCTTTTAGCACTGGCCCCCCCCTTTGAACACTGAAGAGAGCTCACGCCTCCCCTCCAGTCAATAATTGGTTGGTTCAAGTTAGAACAGTGAAATTATGAAACTGACGATTCTAACTCTACGTTAGCAAAAGCTGGGATGCAAAATAAAAATCCAGATATATTTAAATACGAAAGCTTATTTGATGGTGAAAGTTTTAGTTTTTTAACAAAATATATATTTTTTAATTTTTTTTCTTTGTACCCTCACGCCTCCCCTGAAATTCTCTCACGCCCCCCCAGGGGGGGGCGCCCCCCAGGTTGAGAACCACTGTGTTAAAGGATCGCGAGGTCCTAGTGGCACCTCACATCAGAGGACAATATAGGTAGTTAGTTATGTATTGTGTTAAGTACTGACCCACCCACCCACACATACACGTACAGCGCGTTTACTCACTATACAAGACATAACAATTATGCGATTGTTTGAATGCCTAACCATTTAACCAATAATTAATGTAATATAATTATAGCTAATAATAAGAATATAAAATACTGATTTAAAACATTTCACATTGAAGTAGTTAGTTTAAGTAAATGTATCCATGAAAATATTCTAAACTCTTCAAATTATCCTTTTTCCTGTGTAATCTCGTAATGGTGCATTAACTTTAAGATACATAATGAGAAAACGTTCACAATTAATTGTTGTATATACAATTTAAAATAATGCGGCAATGGTCAATAAATAACGATATATACTAAACCTAACCTAACAATCGTCAACCTAAGCTATCCCAACAAAACATAACCTAACCGAAACCGCCACATTTCCGGGTCTAATGCCGTTGCCATATCATATCCGTAGTCAGGAAACATGTCGCACAATTTTAGTAGACCTACCCTTATTGCTATGTTTATGAAAACAGTTTTTGTTTTCCTTTTTTTGCAATTTCCCGACTTCTCTGTTGAAAAAAACTATTCTATTATTTTTATTAGTTATTATTATTAGCAATACATTTTGAACGATAAAAGTTTTCAGCCAAAAAAAGACAAGGCCCCTCTTTTATGATTACTAATTTCGGTTGACGAGCAGCCACTTCGTTTTCCCTAAATGAGTTCCCTTAAAACATTCTTACTTTATTGTTTGCTCATTTATTCTTTATATCTAATTTTTAATAGTTGATTTGATTATTTACTTTATGTTTTGGCAGTTTTCTTTATATTGCTAATTTTCGTTCAGTAGGATAATACTTGGTTAATTTGATAACCCTCGCGTTTTTATTAGAATAGGTTCATTTCCTTGTATTTGGAAATCAGTAAGCAATTTCAAAAATATGTTTAAATAGCTGAAACAGCACTATTACCAGGCCAATACATTTTTTATGACTTTTCGTCCAATTGGATTGATTATAGGAAATTTACTCGTGATAATTCTTCCAGTTTGTATCTATATTGACATAACTGAGAATACAGCGCCTTAGGCCGGGACAGTAGATTGCTTCAACACATTTTCATCAGTTTCTGTAGTGAGAAAGTCGTAATTATTTGCGAATTAATTTAATCAACGGGGTGACATTTCTATCGACTCATAATAGAAGTTATGAGCTTTTATACTGTATAAATGTAGCCTATAATTTTCTGCATTCAATAATTTATGCATATAAACATATCTTATTTATTACAAATGTATTGGAGTTTTTTCTTTTGTAAAGCAAACAGAGAACTTTCTTTAACCACCCGTATCGAAAAAAAATTATTTGGCTGGATTAAATTCTCCTGGAGGCAACGCAGAATAGCTACTGAGTGTTACGTATTTTTCCTATGATAATTTCGAATTGAAAATACCTTAAAATTAACTTTCCTTGTCATCCTGTGACTTTGTATGTGCCTGAGTCGTCACTGTCGTCACACTCGTCAGTAATGAGCAATGTTAGCAGATAAAGTTGTCAAACTGCAAGAACGACATTTAGACATACAATTACATGAAAATCCTCAACAATAGATCAACAAACAACTGGGCTGAAGTAAACTGTAGTGCGTCGCGACCTTGCTTCTACTCTGGACGATGAGATATTATAATCTGATGCTTTCTGGAAGAGGTGAAATAGATTTGTTTTTAGAGCCAAGATCTATTTATAAGTTAAAATGTCTTAGGGTCCTCTAAGCAAGAATATGATAAAACGTTGTTTAGAACAAGTTATGTCTATGAATTTTTCTTAATTTTGTAGTATTTATTCATTTCTTAATTGTTGGTTTATTTATTTATTTAAATGTTGTTTGTATATAATTTATAAATATTATTGGTTTTTTATTGCTGTTTTGCCTTAATAGTTTGCATTTGTTATTTTTTATTTATGTTTTGCCTTTAAAGTGTGTAGTTAATTGTTATTGTAACAATTGTAATTGTTATTATTATGTATTTTTAGGCGCAAAGATCTTTAATGAAATGGCAGCCGACTTAAATTGTGTAGATTACTAATTATGTACAGAAATAAAGTAAGACATAAAGAATGAAATAAAGACACATCACAAATGATACGTATCGTGAGGAAGTATAATTTAGTTGTATAATTATTATTAATAAGTTTTAAGTACTTATTTGTAAATAAGTATTGCATTATGAGTGGGCTTATGTTTTTCTTGTTTTATGTTTTTCCTGTTGTTTTTTCTTTTCAGAAATGTTTTATATATTACTATTCAATTACTGTTTAGTTTAGTGAATACTGTAGTTGACTATATGGACTTTAAAAAATGTTTTTTAATTTTTTTAATTTTACTTTTTATGTTAAATCTATGTTTATTTTTAAATAAGTGTTATCTGTTATTTATTAAGGTAGATTTATATTTTTCAATAGTTTGTTATTTAGGTGTACGTTCTGTTGTAGTTCAGATGCTGCACAGGCTTGTCGGATTATTTATTTTGTTATTAAGCTAGACTCTAAGATCTGTATTTTTTATGTAATAGTTAAAGATGTTTTTTTTTTGTTAGTGTTATTGTAAGTATTGTTCAAATAAGTTTATTTTAATTTTTTGTAATAATTTATCGAAAATAAATCATTACTTCATTATTGTTTCTTGTTATACTGTAATATTGTGTATTCATCCTCTATAATATTTGTTGTAATAATTATTTTTCTCACTGTCCATTACTACTTTTTAATTTATATTTCATCTTTAAAGTTTATATATTAATCACTAGGGGACACCCCTGCACGCTTCGCATGCCAACCCCGACACTCGGCGCGCTCGGCCTTAGGCATCACTACAAATAATAGTTTAATGTAAAATCACAATAATACATTTATTTACAGTATCTAACTCACACTACTTGCGTTGCTTGCTATTTATTAGTATAAATACCCAATTGTATTACTTAGCCTATATCAAAAAGTTTGATTTTGTTTGACAGTTGAAGATTAATTAAATAAACAAAATAACTGCTTTACCTTCGAATATAAGACTTAGATTACCATTGAAACCTTTAGTCCAGTAGAGTGGAGCCCTAATAATCGAATGCGAATAAACCATGCTTACAACCTCCCTGATTTAACGTTATGAAAGAGCTAACCTCCAGAATATTACAACTACATTCCAACAATGGTTAAAGCTTTTTGGAAATCAATATTTACATTTGAAAAGCTGTTACTTTTCCAATAATTTAATTCTCTCTCAAGGTTAATCTAATGACCGAAAAACGTACTTTGAAGGATTACCATGCTCTACAGGGTGAAAATATTGAAGAATTAAGACCTTATTGTAGAACTACAAACAAAGGAAAATTTTTTGACTCACCAACCACTTCAATTAGGAAAGAAATAAAGAAGGAGTTGCGTTAAAAAAAAATGCTTCGCGCATATAAGGCTTTTTTTCACTGCCCACTGCTGTAATAATATGTATTGGTCGAGTGCTAACCTGTTTTAGCGCATGTCAATAATAAAATAAATAAACCCCGTATATATAATCTGAGACGTGGATTGCTGAGGGAGCCTTCAGAGGTGAACCGCAATCTGAGTGCTGTGTTGAATTGCCTATACACCCCTTCACAGTTTCATGTACAATTTCTCTATACTGTATTTAAAATATATGGGCGTTTTTTCACCGAGTTTTTAAGTCTGTACCTGAAGGATTTCAATAAATATTTTTTTTTAAGTAAAGGCGTTTTGTGTAGTATGGAATATCAAAGTCCTTGATAACGGCAAATCAGTTGTTTTTCAGGTTTTCTAAATTACATCAGTTCAAGGGGGTTACCGTTCATTTACTATTTTAATGGTGTTATTGTACATCTAATCTCTTTAGTAGGAACAATAACGATTCATAAATGTTTATTTCGTTTTTTAGTTTAACAGGTGAAGTCAGCAGATTATTGACATGCCGTAATTTGTTATATATTTTCATTACGTTTCTGTTTTTGTTGAGAATTACTTCAAATGATCGTGAACATTGACGTTGATGATAAATGTTTGTATTGTTTTACTTTAATCTTCAAATTCATCTGCAATGATAGTGTGCTGAAAATGAATTATAAAGCAGGTCATGAGGGGTTTCGGAGCGTAGCCCCCTACAAGCAAAACTTTCAATTAAAATTGTTGGAATGTAATTTGGTGTTCTAGATTAAAATAATATATAATAATGTAAACATATTGTATTAATAAAAGAAAATTTGTATTAGAAATATATTTTTTATTATTTTGGTTGGTACTGTTGCTTATAAATACTTACACAATTCAAGAAAATTGTATAACTAAATAAAATCAACATAAATAAAATAATGTTTAGTACATAAATAAAAAAGGGAACAGATTGGAATTGAAATAAGCTGATAATTTATTACGTATTTTCAGTTTTTACAGTTATTATAGTTTTGGGGAAATTTCTATTAATCCCCTTTTAAAATGATGAAATATGTCTTTATTTGGAAGTGAAGTTAGGATTGTAGGGTTCTCTATACCACTCAACCTCAGATAAAAAAACAATTTGATATAAACTCACATAATATTATATCATTCTCTACGTAATGATGAGTATATAAGCACTATTTTATATAAAATATACAAAATTTATAAATAATACGAATTTCATAATACAAATATATTATGAAACAAACAGTTACCTTCGCTGACTAAAATTTCAAACTTTTTTCAGAAATGGAAGATATATATTTTTTTTAGTTAAGTTTGAAGCACGGGTATTGTGATATATTGTTATATATGGCAATACTGCATGTCAAGCTTTTATTCCTGAGGTAAAGAGGCTGCAGGCCGCGCATTTATAGTGATGTGTTAAAAGGAATGACGGCAAAGAATACATAAACGTACAGAATCTCCCAGTATTTTTTGTACGAATCCATATAATATAATATAAAGGGTCAGATATAATATGACCCTAGATATCATTATATTATCCAAACCACCCATACACATACAGTGGCACTAACCCACCCACCTACGCATACCTGTACAATGGTTTAATTATAGTATCAAACCGTTATATGTTAATATTAGAATCAGCAACTATATTTATTATAAAGCAATAACAAACCAAACGCATTAGTTTGTTAATGATAGAATATTATGTTAATAACAAATACTATTTGATAAAGAACAGGAATCTAAAAAAATCGCGAGTTTTTACTACATATTTCCTTATTAGGATTTAACTAATGAAGGAAAAAAATCGTTTCAGACATCCTTTTATTTAGATGTATTTAAACAGATAGTGTGATACTAATTCTTATGTAACAACAGATTTTAATAATTTTGTAAAATGCTTTCACGAACTTTACGTAGTTTAATATTAGTGCCTGTTTGTTAACATCGAACATCATCATGTACAGTGAGTTTGACTAAACTGAACATATGTTAAAGACGTAAAATACTCTAGATAATGAAGTATTTCACACTGGGGCAAAGTTGAGTAATCTTTATTACATAAAAATAAATTATTGAAAACACAAAATTTAATTGGGTATGAATAAGTTCTTAAGTGAGCGTAACAGATGAATAAATGTCGATTAGATTGTATTTATATCGATTAAATAATCGAAATCTATAACGTGTACTGAACTAGAATACCATCAATTACACTAAACAGGAAGCAGCAGTTAGGACAATTCACTCTTAAAATCCTTAGGATTACACAATAAAATAATCCAGTCACAGCCCTGGAACCATACAACTGTCCGCGTGCACGTGCGGCCGCGACCGCCTGTCCGTCTACCACTATAATTGGTGGGCATAGAACGCCCGGTCAACCCACTTTCTTTAGAAAGCACCCTGATTTAAATAGACTCAATTGGTGACAGAAATGCCCCTCGGTTCGAGATGTCGACTTTTGACCTTTCCACGTTGAGACTATCCCTCCTCTTCACTACCAGACTTCAACCGGTACCGACCTTTCGGATGGGGGTTTTAGTACGTCATCAAGTACGGAGGTTCAGGTGGTTACGCACGCTTTCGTTGAAGAATGCCAATAGGCGTCTTTAAATTACGGTCATAAAAAGAGAAACCGTATGTAAAGTAGGGTGACATGTTCAGATTTATATTTATACTTCTAAATATAAATAAATTACTAATAAAACGTTGGTTGGGACTCTGTTTACAACTATTTCAAAGTATGTCATTAGACCGGCAAGTTAGTCTAAGTGTACTATGGATATGAATGGTTATTCAATGAAATGTCATCTTTATTCGGTAGGAATATCTACAGGAACTATTATCGATTGTGAGAAACGTTCTTAAATACTGATAAATAGTAAATAACTAGCAATAAGCTATAGCTACCAATTAGAAAAATTATCACAAAGGACAACTCTGTTATCTTAATCAAGTTCTGGAACCGGAAAATGCATTAACAGTGTATGATTTTGGTTCAAATCACGAGAACAAACTGGTTTTTATGTCAATAAAAACAAAATTACATTAGATGCACCACAGAAAAGTATGCGGAGAGTGGAAAGTCAGTTTTTATTTTTACGTAAAAAGCTTGGATTATAATTCCGGTTGCCCTTGGTTAGCATTCTAAATAAAGTAACTCAGTGATTAGAAGGAACGTATTTACATTCTTTACTTGTATAAAACAAGTTCGTATACACCTATATTCAACCTGGTCATGGGCCCCTCAAGCCATGTACATGGCCATGGTAGTGACCCACCCATACACGTACAGTGGTATTAATAATACGAAAAACTAAACGCCACTATACAAAATTTAAACCAGGCAAACGTGCATAAAAAATTATAAAAACCAAATAAAACATAAATAATTATAAATTATTATAGTCAAGCTAAGACAAAAATTATTAAAACATAACAATAAAGACTTACATAAACTATTTTTAATAATAAGTTATGTGCATTTATATAGCAAACGTTCTTAAATACTGATAAATAGTAAAGTAAACAATTATCTATAAAACCATAACAACAATCCTATAATAATAAAAAAATAATAAAACATATACAATAGTAAATCAATAGGGCTATGGGAATATTGGCCAATACAGTAAATACAACAATGATCTTCAGAAGCTGAGATCGAATCGTGAGAAAATACGTGTAACCTTCTTATCAATCAATAAATATAAAAAAATACATCCAAATAAAGACAAGCAAATAAAAATACGAAGTTATTATTGAGACTTTATGGGGGTATGTATGGAGGGTAGTTGGGGTGGACATTCACTGGTGTTGGTAGTTGGTGTGGACATTCACTGGTGTTGGTAGTTGGGTTGGACATTCTCTTGTGTTGTTTGTTGCGTGGAACAGTCTCTTGTGTTGGTAGTTGGGTTGGACATTCTCTTGTGTTGGTAGTTAGGTGGAACATTCTCTTGTGTTGGTAGTTAGGTGGAACATTCTCTTGTGTTGGTAGTTGCGTGGAACAATCTTTAGTGTTGGTAGTAGGGTTGGACATTCTCTTGTGTTGTTTGTTGCATGGAACAGTCTCTTGTGTTGGTAGTTGGGTTGGACATTCTCTTGTGTTGGTAGTTAGGTGGAACATTCTCTTGTGTTGGTAGTTGCGTGGAACAATCTTTAGTGTTGGTAGTAGGGTTGGACATTCTCTTGTGTTGTTTGTTGCGTGGAACAATCTTTAGTGTTGGTAGTAGGGTTGGACATTCTCTTGTGTTGTTTGTTGCGTGGAACAGTCTTTAGTGTTGGTAGTAGGGTTGGACATTCTCTTGTGTTGTTTGTTGCGTGGAACAGTCTCTTGTGTTGGTAATTGGGTTGGACATTCTCTTGTGTTGGTAGTTAGGTGGAACATTCTCTTGTTTTGGTAGTTAGGTGGAACATTCTCTTGTGTTGGTAGTTGCTTGGAACAATCTTTAGTGTTGGTAGTAGGGTTGGACATTCTCTTGTGTTGTTTGTTGCGTGGAACAGTCTCTTGTGTTGGTAGTTGGGTTGGACATTCTCTTGTGTTGGTAGTTAGGTGGAACATTCTCTTGTGTTGGTAGTTGCGTGGAACAATCTTTAGTGTTGGTAGTAGGGTTGGACATTCTCTTGTGTTGTTTGTTGCGTGGAACAGTCTCTTGTGTTGGTAGTTGGGTTGGACATTCTCTTGTGTTGGTAGTTAGGTGGAACATTCTCTTGTGTTGGTAGTTGCGTGGAACAATCTTTAGTGTTGGTAGTTGGGTTGGACATTCACTTGTATTGGTAGTAGGGTTGGACATTCTCTTGTGTTGGTAGTTAGGTGGAACATTCTCTTGTGTTGGTAGTTGCGTGGAACAATCTTTAGTGTTGGTAGTTGGGTTGGACATTCACTTGTGTTGGTAGTTGGGTTGGACATTCTCTTGTGTTGGTAGTTAGGTGGAACATTCTCTTGTGTTGGTAGTTGCGTGGAACAATCTTTAGTGTTGGTAGTAGGGTTGGACATTCTCTTGTGTTGTTTGTTGCGTGGAACAGTCTCTTGTGTTGGTATTTGGGTTGGACATTCTCTTGTGTTGGTAGTTAGGTGGAACATTCTCTTGTGTTGGTAGTTGGGTTGGACATTCACTTGTATTGGTAGTAGGGTTGGACATTCTCTTGTGTTGGTAGTTAGGTGGAACATTCTCTTGTGTTGGTAGTTGGGTTGGACATTCACTTGTATTGGTAGTAGGGTTGGACATTCTCTTGTGTTGGTAGTTAGGTGGAACATTCTCTTGTGTTGGTAGTTAGGTGGAACATTCTCTTGTGTTGGTAGTTAGGTGGAACAGTCTCTTGTGTTGGTAGTTAGGTGGAACATTCTCTTGTGTTGGTAGTTAGGTGGAACAGTCTCTTGTGTTGGTAGTTAGGTGGAACATTCTCTTGTATTGGTAGTTAGGTGGAACATTCTCTTGTGTTGGTAGTTAGGTGGAACATTCTCTTGTATTGGTAGTTAGGTGGAACATTCTCTTGTGTTGGTAGTTAGGTGGAACATTCTCTTGTGTTGGTAGTTAGGTGGAACAGTCTCTTGTGTTGGTAGTTAGGTGGAACATTCTCTTGTGTTGGTAGTTAGGTGGAACAGTCTCTTGTGTTGGTAGTTAGGTGGAACATTCTCTTGTATTGGTAGTTAGGTGGAACATTCTCTTGTGTTGGTAGTTAGGTGGAACATTCTCTTGTATTGGTAGTAGGGTTGGAAATTCTCTTGTGTTGGTAGTTAGGTGGAACAGTCTCTTGTGTTGATAGTTGGGTTGGACATTCACTTGTATTGGTAGTAGGGTTGGACATTCTCTTGTGTTGGTAGTTAGGTGGAACATTCTCTTGTGTTGGTAGTTGCGTGGAACAATCTTTAGTGTTGGTAGTTGGGTTGGACATTCACTTGTATTGGTAGTAGGGTTGGACATTCTCTTGTGTTGTTTGTTGCGTGGAACAGTCTCTTGTGTTGGTAGTTGGGTTGGACATTCTCTTGTGTTGGTAGTTAGGTGGGATATTCTCTTGTGTTTGTAGTTGAGTGGGACATTCTCTTGTGTTTGTAGTGGGTAAAACATTCTTACTCTGTAGTTAGGTGGAACATTCTGTTGTGCTGGTATTTGTGTGGGACATTCTCTTGTTTTTATAGATGAATGGAACATTCTCTTGTGTTGGTAGTTGTGTGGGACATTCTCTTGATTTGTTAATTGGGTAAACATTCTTTTTTGTTTGTAGTAGGGTGGAACATTCTCTTGTTTTTATAGATGAGTGGAACATTCTCTTGTGTTGGTAGTTGTGTGGGACATTCTCTTGATTTGTTAATTGGGTAAACATTCTTTTGTGTTTGTAGTAGGGTGGAACATTCTCTTGTTTTTATAGATGAGTGGAACATTCTCTTGTGTTGGTAGTTGTGTGGGACATTCTCTTGATTTGTTAATTGGGTAAACATTCTTTTGTGTTTGTAGTAGGGTGGGTCATTATCTTGTTTTTATAGATGAATGGAACATTCTCTTGTGTTGGTAGTTGTGTGGGACATTCTCTTGATTTGTTAATTGGGTAAACATTCTTTTGTGTTTGTAGTAGGGTGGAACATTCTCTTGTTTTTATAGATGAGTGGAACATTCTCTTGTGTTAATAGTTGTGTGGGACATTCTCTTGATTTGTTAATTGGGTAAACATTCTTTTGTGTTTGTAGTAGGGTGGAACATTCTCTTGTTTTTATAGATGAGTGGAACATTCTCTTGTGTTGGTAGTTGTGTGGGACATTCTCTTGATTTGTTAATTGGGTAAACATTCTTTTGTGTTTGTAGTAGGGTGGAACATTCTCTTGTTTTTGTAGATGAGTGGAACATTCTCTTGTGTTGGTAGTTGTGTGGGACATTCTCTTGATTTGTTAATTGGGTAAACATTCTTTTGTGTTTGTAGTAGGGTGGAACATTCTCTTGTTTTTATAGATGAGTGGAACATTCTCTTGTGTTGGTAGTTATGTGGGACATTCTCTTGATTTGTTAATTGGGTAAACATTCTTTTGTGTTTGTAGTAGGGTGGAACATTCTCTTGTTTTTATAGATGAGTGGAACATTCTCTTGTGTTGGTAGTTGTGTGGGACATTCTCTTGATTTGTTAATTGGGTAACATTCTTTTGTGTTTGTAGTAGGGTGGAACATTCTCTTGTTTTTGTAGATGAGTGGAACATTCTCTTGTGTTGGTAGTTGTGTGGGACATTTTCTTGTTTTTATAGATGAATGGAACATTCTCTTGTGTTGGTAGTTGTGTGGGACATTCTCTTGATTTGTTAATTGGGTAAACATTCTTTTGTGTTTGTAGTAGGGTGGAACATTCTTTTGTGTTTGTAGTAGGGTGGAACATTCTCTTGTTTTTATAGATGAGTGGAACATTCTCTTGTGTTGGTAGTTGTGTGGGACATTCTCTTGATTTGTTAATTGGGTAAACATTCTTTTGTGTTTGTAGTAGGGTGGAACATTCTCTTGTGTTGGTAGTTGTGTGGGACATTCTCTTGATTTGTTAATTGGGTAAACATTCTTTTGTGTTTGTAGTAGGGTGGAACATTCTTTTGTGTTTGTAGTAGGGTGGAACATTCTCTTGTGTTGGTAGTTGTGTGGGACATTCTCTTGATTTGTTAATTGGGTAAACATTCTTTTGTGTTTGTAGTAGGGTGGAACATTCTCTTGTTTTTATAGATGAGTGGAACATTCTCTTGTGTTGGTAGTTGTGTGGGACATTCTCTTGATTTGTTAATTGGGTAAACATTCTTTTGTGTTTGTAGTAGGGTGGAACATTCTCTTGTGTTGGTAGTTGTGTGGGACATTCTCTTGATTTGTTAATTGGGTAAACATTCTTTTGTGTTTGTAGTAGGGTGGAACATTCTTTTGTGTTTGTAGATGAGTGGAACATTCTCTTGTGTTGGTAGTTGTGTGGGACATTCTCTTGATTTGTTAATTGGGTAAACATTCTTTTGTGTTTGTAGTAGGGTGGAACATTCTCTTGTGTTGGTAGTTGTGTGGGACATTCTCTTGATTTGTTAATTGGGTAAACATTCTTTTGTGTTTGTAGTAGGGTGGAACATTCTTTTGTGTTTGTAGTAGGGTGGAACATTCTCTTGTTTTTATAGATGAGTGGAACATTCTCTTGTGTTGGTAGTTGTGTGGGACATTCTCTTGATTTGTTAATTGGGTAAACATTCTTTTGTGTTTGTAGTAGGGTGGAACATTCTCTTGTTTTTATAGATGAGTGGAACATTCTCTTGTGTTGGTAGTTGTGTGGGACATTCTCTTGATTTGTTAATTGGGTAAACATTCTTTTGTGTTTGTAGTAGGGTGGAACATTCTCTTGTTTTTATAGATGAGTGGAACATTCTCTTGTGTTGGTAGTTGTGTGGGACATTCTCTTGATTTGTTAATTGGGTAAACATTCTTTTGTGTTTGTAGTAGGGTGGAACATTCTCTTGTGTTGGTAGTTGTGTGGGACATTCTCTTGATTTGTTAATTGGGTAAACATTCTTTTGTGTTTGTAGTAGGGTGGAACATCCTCTTGTTTTTATAGATGAGTGGAACATTCTCTTGTGTTGGTAGTTGTGTGGGACATTCTCTTGATTTGTTAATTGGGTAAACATTCTTTTGTGTTTGTAGTAGGGTGGAACATTCTCTTGTTTTTATAGATGAGTGGAACATTCTCTTGTGTTGGTAGTTGTGTGGGACATTCTCTTGATTTGTTAATTGGGTAAACATTCTTTTGTGTTTGTAGTAGGGTGGAACATTCTCTTGTTTTTATAGATGAGTGGAACATTCTCTTGTGTTGGTAGTTGTGTGGGACATTCTCTTGATTTGTTAATTGGGTAAACATTCTTTTGTGTTTGTAGTAGGGTGGAACATTCTCTTGTTTTTATAGATGAGTGGAACATTCTCTTGTGTTGGTAGTTGTGTGGGACATTCTCTTGTTTTTATAGATGAATGGAACATCCTCTTGTGTTGGTAGTTGTGTGGGACATTCTCTTGATTTGTTAATTGGGTAAACATTCTTTTGTGTTTGTAGTAGGGTGGAACATTCTCTTGTGTTGGTAGTTGTGTGGGACATTCTCTTGATTTGTTAATTGGGTAAACATTCTTTTGTGTTTGTAGTAGGGTGCAACATTCTCTTGTTTTTGTAGATGAGTGGAACATTCTCTTGTGTTGGTAGTTGTGTGGGACATTCTCTTTTATACCACCATTGCCTCTCGCATTAGCTACACCAATCACACTATTTGACCACGCACAGTGATACAATCCTAATACATATAATAAATATGTAAATATTTTTACATGGGGTTAATTTATAGTTGACTGTGACATTTTTATAATTTAAAACACTTTCTAGCTGCACTAATATTTAGATCAGTGTAATGCGTACCCGCAAAAGCGTAAGAAAACAGTGTTCATTTAAAACGTGCTAAACTTAATAGATGTAAAATTAATATAAATTTATCTGGAAGTTTCAGACATATACCTCGTTAAATAGCGCATGGTACAAAATCCTTCTTGTCTAATCCAAAGCCGGTGAAAGTAGCTGGTCAACTATAAGTGACAATCCAAGTAGACATTCCGTAAAACAAGTTCTCGTTTATACTATGATATCTAAACATGACAAGTTTGATCTCGGTGTCATAAAATGCCCGTTATATCTCTATCTGCTTAGGCGACATTCTCGAGGAGTCGCTCAGCATGGAGTTATGGACTTGACGCGCTGCAGATCGTATCTCGGAAGGTCGCGGGTACGAAAACACTGCAAAAAGTCCCACGCCGAGACTCGCGTATTCCTTTCTTCCAGGCTCATTAAATTTAAATATTTTTAAAATAATATTTCGTAAAATAAATGTCAGCTCTCTCCTAAACATAAGCATGCTTTAGTATATGTGTTATATTCTCTGTAATTATTATAAATGAAACATATTAATGAAACATATTAACATATTAATTTATTAGTTAGCATAATACGTGTTGGTAGAAATTCAGTACAAGTGAACATCATTCATACCATTACAAGAATTTATAACAATTTAAGTTCAAAATGTGCCATACGTTCACAGAAGTCGGTAACCACGCCAAGCCCACTTCACAAATCTTGTGGCTTCATGAGTCGTGCTAGTTTAGTTAACAGCAGTCCGCATCCAAACCAAGCCCACTTTACAGGATTTGTAGCTTCAAAGGTTGTACTAGTCATCCATAGTAGTCCAAATCCAGACGAATCTTACTTTAAAGGTATTGTAGCTACAGAGATTGTGCCAGTCGTACATAGCAGTCCACAGCCACGCCAAGCCCACTTTACAGGTCTTGTAGCTTCAGGATGTTGCAGTCGTGCATAGCAGTCCACAGCCACGCCAAGCCCACTTCACAGGTCTTGTAGCTACAGAGATTGTGTCAGTCGTCCATAGCAGTCCACAGCCACGCCAAGCCCACTTCACAGGTCTTGTAGCTTCAGGATGTTACAGTCGTCCATAGCAGTCTACAGCCACGCCAAGCCCACTTCACAGGTCATGTAGCTACAGAGATTGTGCCAGTCGATTACAGTAGCCACAGCCACGCCAAGCCCACTTCACAGGTCTTGTAGCTTCAGGATGTTACAGTCGTCCATAGCAGTCTACAGCCACGCCAAGCCCACTTCACAGGTCATGTAGCTACAGAGATTGTGCCAGTCGATTACAGTAGTCCACAGCCACGCCAAGCCCACTTCACAGGTCTTGTAGCTTCAGGATGTTGCTGCAGTTGTCCATAGCAGTCCATAGCTAGGCGAATCTTACTTCACAGGTCTTGTAACTTCAGAGGTTGTGCCAGTCGTCCATAACAGTCCACAGCCACGCCAAGCCCACTTCACAGGTCTTGTAACTTCAGAGGTTGTGCCAGTCGTCCATAACAGTCCACATCCAGGACAAGCCCACTTCACAAACGAACCTTACTTCGACATCCGCAGGATCTGATACCGAAACCACTGGGTGATTTGAATTGAATGCGAAATCGCAAGCGAGCTAGCCAGGGGGCTTTTGTGTCAGCGTACACCATTGCCTCTTGGGAAAATTGTGTAACAAACCGACTGTGTACAATTACACTTTCTCGCTATTTACTTGACCACCAGGGCCGAGTTGTATGTGTCTTAAGGCCTTGAACGAATAATGGAAGACGATAGTAAAATAAGCGTAATAATACGTACACTCAAACGTTACGCCCTATTTAACCACACGCCCCCTGATTATATGTGTGCCTTGTTGTCCTTGCATGCCAATGTCGTGACACATCCGACAATGTTAGTTAAATACAACAAATGTAAGAAATTTTAAATAATTGTGAAAAGCATATTTTGTGGACAGTTCTTAATTGTTATATAAGCCAACAAAATATATGACCATTGCACACACATTCAAACATTTAGGCTATACCACTTTGACTACCAAACCACACTAATTCAAATCTTTACTGTAGTGAACAATTAAAAATAATTGCATTACAATCGTCAAGAATACCCTTTATATAAACTAGTCACATTAATAATAAATAGATACACAACAATAATAAATAAAATTTAACATTAGGATATTATATATTCTGTTAAGCATGTAAAACTTGTGGTTTTGATATTAGCAGAGGAATTAAGTATTGGTTTTGTTAATTTACATCCCAGCAACACATCATAAACCCATCAACCGAGTACAATGCCCTCAACACCAGGAGGTGTCTTAGTCGAGTTTAAAATGTTTGGGGGTTATTTATCTGTTTAACAAGGATAAAGTTGAAGACCAGTCCACTTAAACAAACCTGACACAAACCTCCCATACATGCATAAACTTGAGGATTATCCCACATGAACAAACCTGACTCACCCTTCCCATACAGGTATAAAATTGAAGACCAGCTCACATAATCAAACCTGACACACCCCTCCCATACACGTATTAAGTTGAAAACCCCTGAAAAAACCCCACATGAAAAACCTGGCACACCCCCTCCACACTCGTATAACGTTTAGGACCAGCTCACATGAACAAACCTAACACATCCCTCCCACACTCATATAAAGTCGAAGACCACAGCCCATAAGAACAAACCTGGCACAACTCTCCCATACACGTATAAAGTTGAAGACCAGCCCACATGAACAAACCTAAAACAATCCTCCCACAAAAGTATAAAGTCGAAGACCAGCTCACACGAATAAACCTGACACACCCTCCCATACACTTATAAAACCAGTTGAAAACCAGCCCTCATGAACAAACCTGGCACATGAACAGAACAGGTCCTCATGAACACAACTCTCCCATACACGTATAAAGTTAAAAACCAGCCCACATGAACAAACCTGGCACATGAACAGAACAGGTCCTCATGAACACAACTCTCCCATACACGTATAAAGTTGAAAACCAGCCCACATGAAAAAACCTAAAACAATCTTCCTATACAAGTATTAAGTTGAAGACCAGCCCACACGAACAAACCTGGCACACCCCTCCCATACTTGTATAAAGTTGAAGTAGCGACTTACACGTACCAAATTGACGCACATCCCTTACACGTTGAATACCAGGACATACGAACAAATGTTGCACCCCTCCCATACACTAACCTACATTTGTATAAAGTTTATGATCCTCCAATATGCTTAAAACGTATTCTGCCTTCCTAGACACGTAAATGTTTGACCTTCCCACAGACGTGCCGAGTTAACTGTCCTTCCCAACAATCTACAAACACACAAAAAAGTTTGTTCTGTTTCTCACTTATTTAAAATAAGTAATCTTAAATCAAATAAATTGGTTGGGATTTCTTTCACCAACACAAAGATTATGATCTTTCAGCAAGTTATCAACCAGAAGAGCATGGTAAAGGTCAAGATCTCGTGGAGGAAGGAGGTGGATGACCGGGATGGCCGGTGTAGCGGAGCAGACTGCACGACCCCTCTCCCCTCTGACGACCACTTTCCTTTCTTCGCACAACCGCTGAACCTCTCGCCAAGTTTACAGGCGGATATCGACCCATTTTGGTTTAATCAGTATGTTGTACTTTTGTTGTATGGTTCACTGTTTTCCTTGGCCCCTACCAGTATTGTCATGAAGTGCAGCATGTTTCCTCTCATAAAATGAGTAATATACTATGTAATTCAGATATTTGTCAAATTACAATGTTAAATAAGGTATATTTCAACCTCCCACTTATCTAATATTCAATGGCAATCTGCAAATACTGGACAAAGATTGTGGAGTTAGTAATTTTGGAAATTTATTAACTATGCAATTAACAAATAACAAGCGCTTCTAGTCGTTAAACCTGTGTTTAGGTCTAAATTTGTTTAATAGATAGTCTCGCGCATTAAAGATGCTAGATTGAAAATTGTAGTTAAACTCTTAAGCTATCAGCATTTAATTATTAATAGACCAGTTACTGAGAACCCCGATACAAAAGACGTCAGTATGCTGATATCAGCTGTGCTCCTCCTCAGCTCAGGCGCCATCGAAGGCAGGAGTGATAAGAGATAAATTAATGCCATGATTTGTAAAATCATCGATGCAACAATACATAAATAAGAGCTAAAAACGTGCTAATTAAAATGTATTATTTATTTTAATTAGCAGAGGCCACTCCTGTCCGCTTCGCGTACCAACCAAGTTACTCGTTACGTTTGTGTCACTTTGGCCATTGGTCTCGGTCTTTGAACTGTCTTTCAGCATGTGCCTCATCGAAAAGCCATAGTTGGAGGCAATACTCGAAGATGTTGAGTTCACAAAATTTCTTGGACTTTATATTGCCAGAGGGATTAAATGGAGTCATCACATGAGAACACCGTTATATTGCCAGAGGGATTACCTTGAGTCATCACATGGGAACAACTTTATACTGATAGAGGGATTACCTGGAGTGATCACATAGAAACACCTTTATATTGATAGAGGGATTACCTGGAGTCATCACATGGGAACACTATTAATATTGATAGAGGGATTACATTGAGTCTTCATATACCTTGAGGGAACACCTTTATATTGATAGAGGGATTACCTATAGTCATCACATGGGAACACCATTATATTACCCGAGGGATTACCTATAGTCATCACATGGGAACACCTTTATATTGATAGAGGAATTACCTTAAGTCATCACATGGGAACACCATTATATTGATAGAGGAATTACCTTAAGTCATCACATGGGAACACCATTATATTGATAGAGGAATTACCTTAAGTCATCACATTGGAACACCATTATATTACCCGAGGGATTACCTATAGTCATAACATAGGAACACCTTTATATTGATAGAGGGATTACCTGGAGTGATCACATGGGAACACCATTATATTGATAGAGGGATCACCTTGAGGCATCACATGGGAATATCTTTATATTGATAGAGGGATTACTTGGAGTCATCACATGGAAACACCATTATATTGATAGAGGGATCACCTTGAGGCATCACATGAAAAAACTAAATGAAAAATGGCTTTTTGAGATAGATAACATAAAATTATATTAAACACTACGCAATGCAATATAAAACTATTTTATAAAAATATAAACAAAAGTTAAAAGATTAACTAATCTAATAAAGCTAATCAATACAAAATAAATTGGCACTAACTATTCAAAATTAATAGTAAAATTCAAAATAAAGAAAGAAAATTCATACCTTATTCACACCTCACATAGCCCCCGCAAACCGCCACTATACAGATCCCGCATCAAATGACCTTTAACTTCCACCCCGAAACGAGGGTAACCTACGGTTATTTTGATGCTGTCAGGGAGCGCATTCCAAAGGCAACAAGCTGTTACAGTGAAAGATTTGTTATATAAAGTAGTACGATGTACAGAGACTGATAATATTGATGCTCCCTGACGAGTATTTCTAGAACTTATTTCGTTCATGAACCTGAAACGCTCGGACATGTAAATGGGATTTTTTGTTTTTAAAATCTTGTGAATCAGTGATAGTAAATGATACACACGAAGCTGTTTAAGCTTCAGAATAGACAGTTGATTGAAGAATGGCGTAACGTGATCACAACACCGTAGATTGAAAATAAATGTTATACAATAGTTCTACGCACGTTGAAGCTTGTCCGAGAGCTTAACAGTCATGTCACTAGTTACAATGTCACAATAATTAAAATGAGGCAAAACAAGTGTCTTGACCAGCATCACTTTAACGTTAAATGGAAGAAAAGATGCATAACGTTTCAAGCAGTGAATGCCAGCAAACACTCGATTGCACGTAGTCGTAATCTGATCAGTCCAATTCAAAGTCCTACCCTGACAAAGTGACAAGACCAAGATTCTTTACTTTGTCACAATAATCTAAAGTAGAGTTATTTAGTTGAGGCTTAGGAAATGTGTCAGTATTAACTTTAGAAATTAGTCTTGGATGTCCAATGACAATTGCTTGTGTCTTTTGTTTGTTAAGCTTCTAGCCATGTTTCAAGAAAATGCATCAATATCACTGTTTGTTCGAGATACAGCTCTTGCCATCTCAGTAATAGAGAAGTATTGAGCGATTTATAAGTCATCTGCATATAAGTGGTAGGAGGAATATTTTATGTGATCTTTAATATCATTTATTACAGGATAAACAGTATTTATAAAGGATAAACAGTAGTGGACCCAACAATGAACCCTGAGGAACCCCTCTAGAAACATGTCTCCATTCAGACATATCATCATTATTTTTTACATACTGCCTATGGCCAGATAGGTAGGACTCGTCCCAGCTAACACTACCATAAGTCAGACCATATTTTTTTTAAATTTTATTGTAAGAAGAGGGTGATAAACACAATCAAAAGCTTTTGAAAAGTCAAAAAGTGTTAACAATGTAAGCTCTCATTGTCCATAGCTGCACGGATATCTTCTGTAATTTTAAGAAGAGCTGTTGTGATACTATGACATTTAGATATCAAATTAAATTCCTCAATAAAATATGAGAGTTGCGTATGGACAATTCTTTCAAGACATTTTGAAAGAGCGGGGAGAATACTAATGGGTCTCAGATCAGATGACGATACAGGATTAGAAACTTTTTGAAGGGGACAAACTATAGCTGATTTCCATGCAGTTGGGAAGTTGCCGGACATTAAGGAAGTATTGAAAATAGCAGTGATTATTGGAATTGTAACGGGTAAAGTTATCTTTAAAATGTAATAGGGAGATTATCTGCCTCAATTGCATTACTAGATGTTCGCATTATAGCCTTCATAACATCACGCTCAGACACTGTTTTAAATGAAAATTGAATTTGAGGTCTAACAATGGGAGAATTCAGAAGCTCAATAGAGTAGGTTTTGGCACCAGAAACATCCACAGGAATATTTACAAAAAAGTTAATTTTGGACCATGTAAACTTCGTAGACTTAGAGTTATTAAGTGAATTGTAATAGTACCTAATCTTAGAATTGCGTATTTGTTGTTGAACTTGATTTCTTAGTTTTTTATAGGCTGACCAGTATGCGTGTGATTTAGTAAGACGTGCCTTACGAAATGACGAGTCACGTTGCTTCTGCATTGTTCGAATACTTTCATTGATCCAGAGAGCAGGTCTTTTGGTAAAGCGTTTTAGTGATAAGAGGAGCGTGATGCTCCAGAAGGCCACTAAGCAGGAAATTAAACTGCTGAACCATAGCGTCTACATCTGATAGTAGAAGGATATCTTGCCAGGGCAATGACAAAGCATCATATAAAACTGAATCACAGTCGAGTGTTTTATAATTCCTGTATGTAATAAAATTAGATCTTGATTTAGGAGGACGAAGCTTGTAAACAAATAGAAGTAGGTCATGTTTAGAAAGACCTGGAGCCAAAAGCTGTCCATGGTGTGTGACTACTCTCGGGTCAAAAACTATAGATACTCGAGTTTGAGCATTTACAGCGTTGTAACCTCACCTCAAAACATGAAAGTTACATCAACATTTCACAAATTTATTTATGCTTATTTATAACATATATGATTTTAAAATATTTAATGAGATTTTTATTTCTCCTTAAAACGGTTTGAGTGAGAAAAGTACCTGTTTTTTGGCGTTTTTAAGACAACGCCTGACTTAAAAAAATCTTTAATATGAAAACTAATAGTCCAATCGTTATGAAAATTTAACAACTTGTAGACCATATATGTTTACATCTAATTTGTTCATCCCAGAATTTTTACTAAATTAATAAAATGTTGTTGTAAATTTTGTAAAAATATTTTATTTTTTGATTGGTTGAAGTTAGAAATGTAAATAAAGGCTTAAAATGTAGGTCTTGATTCATACAAACACAATACTAAACCATAAATTAGTTACGAGGTCTTAAAAAAATTAAACATAGGTGTAATTGAAGCGGTGCCGTGATGCAGTAGGTCAGGATCACTAACCGCCATAATATCAAGCCAAGTAAGTGGCAGCCGTGGCAGTGTGATGTGTAGCTTGTAGGGGCAGTATATTTAAGTTAAAAGAGTTTAACATTTTTTCCAAAAAGGTCTTGTCATGAGTTGGAGGCCCCATTAGATCAGTATTAAAGTCACCCATAACAATAGGTATAACTGTAGAGAGCCATTATATCTAGCAGCACGTGTGAACACCAATACTATTAATACGTGAACCGTACAACAACGCCGTAGTAACAGCACTGTAGTATTGTTTCTGTTATTTTAATTGAAATATTAACCTCTTTCAAATGTTATTCAGATGGGAGAAAGGGGTTCTTTAAAAGCTGATTCTACCATTTGGGGTTGGTAGAATCCCTAATGTCACACTAATTTCAAAATCAATTATTAGTGTGCCTCTATAATACAAAATACGCATTACCTCAACATTTCAACTGGGCTTTTAGTTTGGAGATATCTTGATGAGTGATAAATCGCATTTGTTCATATTTTTTGAGATACAATGATCAATAAGTTAGTCAGTGACATTTGATTTTTATGTATATATACACACTAGAGATCCACGCGTTTCTTATTGAAAAATCTGTTGAATGCTATAACCTTCATAATACTAGATTGTCCATGACTGACAAAATGTACAGATAGACACACATTGTTTTGATACATTTTTAGATCATTATTAGGAAAACTTTCAGTTTTATAACATTAATAACAAAAACTTGTTACTGATCTATTATTGTTACACTAGGTCCACCAAGACGATTTACGATTAGAATTCTTACGATTAGTAGTAAATAATCAGAAATAAAAGTGTTACGTACGATTATAAAACTATCAGAAAATAAAAAAAATAATTCATTTTCAATTGTTAGATTTGAATATAATAGATTTGAATGTAATAATTGAACATAATAGAGAATTATCCTTTTGAGTAAAATTTGTAACTAGTTAAATGGCTGAACTGACATGTTACATTGTTGCTAATACTAAAAGTATATTTTTTTGCGCCAAAGCGAGGCCTGATCGTAGTGTTAAATGTTGGAAAGCTTGCTAAGCAGCTAAAATAATTTGAATTAATATTCCTTTAAATTTATAATTGTTATATCATCTGTACTTTATAGTATAGAGTGCGCGCAAATTTTTTTAAGTCAGGCGTTGTCTTAAAAACGCCAAAAACAGGTACTTCTCTCACTCAAACCTTTTTAAGGATAGATAAAAATCTCATTAAAAATGTTTAAATTATATGTAAATACGCATAAATAAATTTGTGAAATGTTGATGTAACTTTCATGTTTTGAGGTGCACGGGTTACAACGCAGTAAACGCTCAAACTCGAGTATATATACTTTTTGACCCGAGAGTAGTCGCACACCATGGACAGCTTTTGGCTCCAGGTCTTTCTAAACATGACCTACTTCTATTTGTTTACAAGCTTCGTCCTCCTAAATCAAGATCTAATTTTATTACAGACAGGAATTATAAAACACTGGACTGTGATTCAGTTTTATAGGATGCTTTGTCATTGCCCTGGCAACGTGGCAAGATATCCTTCTACTATCAGATGTAGACGCTATGGTTCAGCAGTTTAATTTCCTGCTTAGTGGCCTTCTGGAGCATCACGCTCCTCTTATCACTAAAACGCTTTACCAAAAGACCTGCTCTCTGGATCAATGAAAGTATTCGAACAATGCAGAAGCAACGTGACTCGTCATTTCGTAAGGCACGTCTAACTAAATCACACGCAGACTGGTCAGCCTATAAAAAACTAAGAAATCAAGTTCAACAACAAATACGCAATTCTAAGATTAGGTACTATTACAATTCACTTAATAACTCTAAGTCTATGAAGTTTACATGGTCCAAAATTAACTTTTTTGTAAATATTCCTGTGGATGTTTCTGGTGCCAAAACCTACTCTATTGAGCTTCTGAATTCTCCCATTGTTAGACCTCAAATTCAATTTTCATTTAAAACAGTGTCTGAGCGTGATTTTATGAAGGCTATTATGCGAACATCTAGTTGGGGCAGATAATTACATTTTAAAGATAACTTTACCAGTTACAATTCCAATAATCACTGCTACTTTCAATACTTCCTTAATGTCCGGCATCTTCCCAACTGCATGGAAATCAGCTATAGTTTATCCCCTTCAAAATGTGTCTAATTCTGTATCGTCATCTGATCTGAGACCCATTAGTATTCTCCCCGCTCTTTCAAAATGTCTTGAAAGAATTGTCTATACGCAACTCTCAAATTTTATTGAGGAATTTAATTTGATATCTAAATGTCATAGTATCACAACAGCTCTTCTTAAAATTACAGAAGATATCCGTGCAGCTATGGACAATAGAGAGCTTACGTTGTTAACACCTTTTGACTTTTCAAAAGCTTTTGATTGTATTTATCACCCCCTTCTTACAATAAAATTAAAAAAAATATGGTCTGACTTATGGTAGTGTTAGCTGAGACGAGTCCTACCTATCTGGCCATAGGCAGTATGTAAAAAATAATGATGGTATGTCTGAATGGAGACATGTTTCTAGAGGAGTTCCTCAGGGTTCATTGTTGGGTCCACTACTGTTTATCCCTTATATAAATGATATTACAGATCACATAAAATATTCCTCCTACCACTTATATGCAGATGACTGGCAAATCTCTCAATACTTCTCTATTATTGAGATGGCAAGAGCTGTTTCTCGAACAAACAGCGACATTGATGCACTTTCTTCTTGGGCCTTGAAACATGGATTGAAGCTTAACGAACAAAAGACACAAGCAATTGTCATTGGACATCCAAGACTAATTTCTAAAGTTAATACTGACACATTTCCTATGCTTCAACTAAATAACTCTACTTTAGATTATTGTCACAAAGTAAAGAATCTTGGTCTTGTCACTTTGTCATGGGTAGGACTTTGAATTGGACTGATCAGATTACGACTATGTGCAATCGAGTGTTTGCTGGCATTCACTGCTTGAAACGTTATGCATCTTTTCTTCCATTTAACGTTAAAGTGATGCTGGTCAAGACACTTGATTTGCCTCATTTTAATTATTGTGACATTGTAACTAGTGACATGACTGTTAAGCTCTCGGACAAGCTTCAACGTGCGTAGAACTATTGTATAACATTTATTTTCAATCTACGGTGTTGTGATCACGTTACGCCATTCTTCAATCAACTGTCTATTCTGAAGCTTAAACAGCTTCGTGTGTATCATTTACTATTACTGATTCACAAGATTTTAAAAACAAAAAATCACATATGTTTTGTGTGGGACTGAGTGTGGGACTTTCCTGAATAATACTCTTCAATTAAGGGAATACTCACTAAAACCCCAATGGGCCGCGGTGATCCAGGATGGAACCTTTCGGATGACTTATGCCTGGTCGCGTTTCTTGGACACCTAGGGATCAGTCAGACATCCTTCCTCACTGTGTGGCGTAGGCCACAACAGTTCTCCATGCCTCTCCGCTTTGCAGCATCCCTCCACTTTAAATTTATAAGTGTTATATCATCTGTACTTCATAGTATTGTGTGTGTGTGTGTGTGTGCGTGCGTGCGTGTGTGTGTGTGCGCGCGCGCGCGCGTGCGTGCGTGCGTGCGTGCGTGCGTGCGTGCGTGTGTGTGTGTGTGTGTGTGTCTGCGCGTGCGCGCGTGCGCGCGCGCGTGCGGGTGTGTGTGTGTCTGTTGGCTGATTTTGATGACATTTTTTATTCAAAAGATAACTTTGATTTCAAAGCCGTAACGGAGATAGATTTTAGAAATTTCAATAGGTTTTTGCCCTACACGGCGTCAATGCTGGCGGCATAAACAAATGATAAATGGTCAAAATAATGTACTAGTTTAACCATAGAGAGCAGCACAGTATTGCACGGCTAAAATATCAAGTTATCTGGGTAACGTCTTAAAATAATAGGGTTATTTCGTTAAGGTAGTTTGCGAGACAACCACTAGAATGATATATTTATATTAGCCTATTTATTTTATACGAAGGTAATAAGTGTATAAGGAAATAACAGAGCTATAATTTGAATGTTTAACTTCTAATAAACCCAAGTGGGGTATCAAATTAAAGGTATTCTTCTCTTAATTAGTAACATACCATCATATTTCAGAAAAGACTATGTTTATGGGCTCCCGCTGCCCGAAAACAAAACTTCATAATCATACGTGTTAAGAATCCTGGCAAGGCCGATCTCCCTCACGAGGCAACTTGCCGAGATTCACAAATGGGACTCTAGCAGAGTGCCATGGTGAGGCAGCAGGCCGAACTTTTCACCGCGAGGCCGTAGGCCAAGTTCCACTAAGAGACCTTTAGCAGTGCGTCTTGACGAGGACGAAAGCCAAGTTCTACAAAGGGGCTAAAGGACAAAATAAAAAGAGTCTATATCTTTGTTTGTGGCTAAAGGCAGAGTCCACAGGCGAGGCAGAATACTGAGCTTCCTTCACGAGCACAGTGAGTGACGGGGTTGGCACGCGAAGCGTGCAGGGGTTTCCCCTAGTACATATAAAATAGTCATTAGTATATACAGACTATCCCGTAAGTATGCAGCCAAACCTTAGGAGGTTAGTCTAAATGTTAAAACAAACAAAAAATGTCATGTACATATTGTCTATCTCACACCGTTTTCCGTCTATCTGGTTGTTTGTATGTAATTTTTACAAACAACTTATAGAAGCTAATTAAGATACTAAAGCCAAAACAGTATGCATTCTGGTCTAAATAGTTTTCATATTCTTTATAAATTTCATTTCTGTACACTATGTCCCTTTTAAAATTATGGCCATCTTGTACATTGACTCCGCAGTCCGAATACTTAACCACTGAACCACCACACAACTCAGATATTCATAAATGTTTGTAGTGGTAAGGGGAGATTAATTTTTTTAATAAATGTTCTTCAACTATGTAGAGGAGGAAAGATACTGTACAGCAGCCGACGTAGAGAATTTGCAGAAGTTAACCAGTGGGTCGAAAGAACGAAATACCTATCAAACTATTTCGGCAGTATTTATTAACACAGCACAATCTTGACGCGTGGAGTTCCGTAGATGTGTAAACATAATCAGTATCTCAGAAAATTTATTGTGTCATAAATGCTTGAGAACAAAAACTCGAAAGCCTCTACGATGGCCTCAATTCGTGATCACCAGCACGGACGGCAAGCGACTGGAGTAAATTGCATGTAAATAGCACCATTTTGCAACACACGAACTGACACAATCTACACGACAATTACACATAGGGGAACAGAACTGTATTAATAGTGAATAATCTGGCTAATAGTAGACTAAGTGGTGGTGAGTGGGCCAAGGCTGAGGAGAGTGAGAGCCAGGACTGAACTGAGTGCGAGCAAAGAACTACTGAACTGACTGTAAGGAAAGAACTACTGAACTGACTGTAAGCAAAGAACTACTGAACGTGAGCAAAGAACAACTGTACTGACTGTGGGCAAAGAACTACTGAACGTGAGCAAAGAACAACTGTACTGACTGTGGGCAAAGAACTACTGAACTGAGTGCGAGCAAAGACCTACTGAACTGACTGTAAGGAAAGAACTACTGAACTGACTGTAAGCAAAGAACTACTGAACTGACTGTAAGCAAAGAACTACTGAACGTAAGCAAAGAACAACTGTACTGACTGTGGGCAAAGAACTACTGAACTGACTGTAAGGAAAGAACTACTGAACTGACTGTAAGCAAAGAACTACTGAACTGACTGTAAGCAAAGAACTACTGAACGTAAGCAAATAACAACTGTACTGATTGTGGGCAAAGAACTACTGAACTGAGTGCGAGCAAAGAGCTACTGAACTGACTGTAAGCAAAGAACTACTGAACGTAAGCAAAGAACAACTGTACTGACTGTGGGCAAAGAACATTTGAACTGATCTGTGGTCAACATTACATCATTCATCATAATGTAATTATGAACAACGGAACAATAATGACGGAGAATAAAATAATATTAAGTTGTCAGTGATTCGGTCAAGGGTCACAATAGTGAAACTGACTCCAATTAAAGAACAACTGAACTGAACTGACCGCAAGCAGACAACAACTCAGGTTAGTATTAGAGCTCTTACTGGTAATTGACACATTAATCAATGGCATGCTTCGCGTAAGTTACAATATCATACATCCTATATCCAATGAAATAAAAACGTTTGTATCCAAGAATATTGCCTCTTGCACTATTATTATCTTCAATGTTTGTCACTTGGAGTGCAAAGATGTCAATATTGTGTTCAAGAAGGTCTCTACTGATTCACTCTTCGCATTGCTTAAACCCTAATCGTTTAAATTAAATTTAATGCAGAACCTATTATTTTAAATTTAGCTTGGTCCCTAAAAGGACCTTTTTTTGAGTGTGGGAGCTGCCATACCTGGGAGATCAAAAATTCGTGAGAGTCCAGCTACCAGATTTGTTGCTCGTTTAGAACTACCCAGGGGATACGTATAGCTTTAAAGATTGGATATCGACGTGTACATCACCCCCCCCCCCTATATTTTAATTTATATTTATCACTTTATGGGATTATGTTTTAGAGTACCATGACTTTAGAAGATATAACATCACGAAACACTAATTATCGACTCATTTGAAATGTTGTAGTTAAAAAATAAATTGGTTACCATTAAAAATAATATTCTAGGTTCCAAGCTGCGTCTGTTGAAAGTAAGGTACCAAGGTTTCATCCATGTCGCAATGGAGCTCTTCAGAGTGAGTAAACAATCACTTAGGAAGCAAAAGGGACTCCTTTTTGCTTACCAGTGAATGTTATTTCACCTTGGAGAGGTCTTTTGCAACGTGGATGAACCTTGTGTTCAACAGACACAGCTTTGAACGCAGAAGTTCAGTTTTAGTTATGAAACTAGCTGTAAAAGTTTAAACTAAGTGTTTATGTTGATATACATGTCGAGGGTCAACTTAAGTATAATTTAAATATCCACAAATGCATAAAAATCTTTTAAATTAAACATGATTAACAATTACAGCTGCTTGTGTGTTGTAAACTAATTATTGGTTTTGTTGATTTTATAGTTTATCGGACATAAGGTATATACTGATTATTGAGAGAGTTACTAAAGAACTTATCATATTATTTGTATTTAAATATAATTCACATTTCTATCGTATTTAATTTTTATGAGAGGCTAAATATTTTCACACTCCAAATAAGTATTTAAAATTTATTATATTATGATGTAAACGTTTTAATTAATTGTTGAGTGATTGATTTTAAATTATGCCAACTCTTGATGCAAAGTGAACTAATATCCATAATAGTGTATTTCTAAGAATGATATCCACACGTTAAATCTAGGCAAGATGACATAACATAATTCCTCACCACATGAAACTGGTTCTATTTCGGAAAACCACTTCTCAGTATCTTGAGGCACATGTGATAACAGCACTGTCAGTGTAACTTGTGTAATTATCCCCCAGAGAGGGCACTTAATCATCATGGACATAATTAAGTTAAGAAAGAAATGCCCTTTTGAAGAGTAACGTCAACCAGTCCAGCTTCACTCTCCTGTTTTGGTGATTCCTATTCATTAAAACATTCTCACAAATTGCTAAATGAACTTTGCGTGTTGCTGCAGTCTCTACTCTCCTGGCT